>JAEIFU010001527.1:0-66089 GCA_018904235.1 Lordiphosa stackelbergi | reverse complement strand
TTATTTTTAGCGCCAATTATTTGAACAATTTTGTATAGATAGAGAAACTCTATAAATTTTAAAACGGGCTTGCTGATTTTGAAAGTCCCTTAATTTTAAGAAAAGTTTTTATAATAATATTGTTGATTAAACTTGCAGCATTCTGTATATTTATTAGCCTTTATTTTGGCATTTTGGCGCCCATAATTTGAACCTGTTTGTTTGGATACGGTAACTCTATTATTTATCAAAACTGGGCTACCTGATTTTGACAGACGGAATAAATCAGTAAACAAAATTTAAAATCAAGTGTAAATAATTCTAGCTTTATTTACACTTTTCATTATTTTTGTTATTGACAAAAAATTCCAACATGAATCACATTTTGAGAAGGTAACCACCCTGCTTAGTGTGGATCTGGCATCACTGTTTTTAACACATTTTTATTTATACATCATTTTCTTACGACAGCAACAGCTTACTCAGCAGTGGCCTAGGCTACCGTTATCAGTTCATAAACAATTCTGTGTTCTCCACCCTGCCACAGAAATTTCCATTCCCCTTTCTGGATTTAGAGCGTATGGGAGCAGTTAGTTCGGCTTTGAGGCCAGTCACAGACATGTCCAGCAAGCAGGCACAATTCGTACGGGAAACCATTGCAAAAATAAGGTGGCGATTTTCAGTAAATCCTACTGTCCTTACTGTTCCATGGCAAAGGAGGTGAGTAGGAGTATGGGCCTGCAGATAAGTTTAATTTTATCCCCCACCTGTTTTCGCCCTCAGCAATTCCGCAAAATCAATGTGCAGCCCACTGTGGTGGAGCTCGATAATAATCCTGATGCCAATGAGATACAAGCTATACTGGGACAAATAACCGGAGCCACCACGGCAAGTTGCAACACATCATAAAGCTTCGGTGTGTTTTTATTGTTTAATAATGTTTGGATTTTTTTGTAGGTGCCACGAGTCTTTATCGATGGCGAATTCGTAGGCGGAGGCACCGACATTAAGCGCATGTACGAGTTGGGCACGCTGCAAAAGCACTTTCAGTAACTTGTGGTTAACCTAGAGAATTTTATATGCATATGTAATTATATTTAATCATGTAAAAAAGGTTAGCAATAAACTCTAAAGGTACAAAATAAGCCTAGTGATGAAAGCCTACATAGCCAAATGCAAAATGCTTATGGTCTCTGGTCACACCCTTACAGCGACAGCAATTTTAATACCCTTGCAAAGGGTTTTATAATTTTGCTTAGAAGTTTGCAACGCACAGAAGGAATTATCTCCGACCACATAAATTATATATTTATTGTTTCAGCATAGAGGTGAATCGATTTAGCTGTGTCCGTCCGTCTGTCTGTTTCTCCGCGAACTAGTCCCTCAGTTTTGAAGCTATCGAGCTGAAATTTTGCACAGAGTCCTCTTTTGACTGCACGCTGCTAATATGTGGGAACCGACCGGATCGGATGACTACTTCTTGTACAAGAAAAACCAACTGCCCAAAACCCAACACAATCTGACTCTGAACATTTGTTCATAAAACAATAATACAAAAAGTTTTCTCTCTGTCCAATTAGCGTTATAATGAAATAAACAGCATTATTATGTATATTTTGTCATTTGCAGAAAATTGCCACGATTTTTGTTTAAAATTCGTTTTTCGGAAAATCGTCGAGAGGGCTTTAGCAATGATAACGAAAAAAAAAGAATACATTTGTCTACTCCAGATGGGACTCGAACCCACAATCCCCGGCTTAGGAGGCCGGTGCGTTTCCATTTCGCCACTGGAGCTGTTGAAATAAGGAGATTTATTTACATAAATAAACCAAATAGAAGCATTCTTTTTAATGGTGGGGGAAGTGACCCTGTCCTCACACCGGGCATGGTGAAATTTGTAGTGGAATTAATTAGGTGCAGCCGAGCGAGACAGCGCTCTTTCTGTTTGTAGGGCCAAAAGAGACCAACAAATACTGTCGCCTTTTTCTATCTCACAGGCATACATCAACCCAGCGGCGCAAATGCCCATTACAAGATCGATGTTCTCTTAAACACTTTGAAGGATGGCAGCCTGCAAGTATCGGTTACTACTCTGTATACATAAGCTTGGCCGTTTTCGTACTATACTGTATGTAGAGTTCTATGTAATCGAAAATGTGGGTGTATAACAGAAAACACTTCGCCTTTAGATTACAACTCCATATACCATTTGGAAAATGTTGGCGAGGAAGTATGCGTTTAGTTCACAAGACGATACACCATTTTTAAACTTGTGTGTGGAATTGTGCACTAGCTGTGGGCGCGTCCATACATTTGGTGGATGAAGTTGTATAACATATACTTTACAAACTTGGACACAGTTAAGGTCTAGGTGTATCGGATGTGGAGATGAAAATTTAAAAAAGAAGAGGGGGAAATTGAACTCGGGACCCATAACACAGAAACACTTGGACGGCGGCGCATTACACTCTATAAGGCATATGGGGGCGACAAAATCATATAAAAATTTATATATAGGTAAAATTTTATTAGCTTTAATTTGGTGTACAAAACTTGTTCATAAGTTATTTCATAATTGAGATATTTGAAATTAAGTGAGAGGTCTTTTTCAAAACTGCAAAACGGTCATTTGGGACTATCTCGAAATCTGTTCTACTGAGAATTTCATAAGCCCCATGTCGGATTCAGCGCGTGATTTTACATAAAGAGTGACATCAAATTGTAGAGGATTAGAAAAAATTTACCAATTTGTAAACTTGTGTATTTACTGCAGAATGTAAAACATTTCTCAATGCGCGATGTTCGCACTTCTGTTGTGATATGTGCCAGTCTTAGTAAAAAAGCTTTTTAGTGGTGTTTTTCCGTGAACGTCGGGTTTGTTTTGTGAATGATAACTCACGAACGGGATCGTTCAAATAGGAGTCCGCTTGTGCTGGGTTTTGGATGGTCGTTTTTTTCTTAGTCTAGCTGCCATAGAAATGGTCGGTCGCAAAATGGGTTTTAGTGAGAAAAACTGTTTTGTTCTCAATACTAGCGCTCTTAAATTCGGTCATTGTTAATATTATGTGTTTTTAAGCTGATCTGCGAAGTTTGGTCGAAATCGCAAGTCGTTGAAACAAGCTTTTTCAAGTGTATTAAAACTTCGGCACAGACGAAGTTAACTTTGCCTTCTCGTTTTTCAATTTAGTTTGAAGAATAAAGTAATCTCATTAACGGCCAGCATTCAGAATAGTCGCATTCTACTTCAATTGTTGCCCAATTAACAACAATATTTACTTTGCTGTTGTGAATAAACTTATATCATTTCGTTCACGTTGGAATAGTGTATTGAAAATTGGTTTGGAAATAATCAGATTAAAAACAAAATAGTTTCATACAACAGATTTCCGCCCATTTTTCGAGTTTGTGGGAGATTTTCCACCATTTGAAAGTCACTTATTCTATTTTTTGTACATATGTTGGAAAATGAGTTTGAAGCTAGTCTGGCAAACATTTTATATTTACCCCAAAAGGGAACCCTTAAATTTCTATTTAGAGCTCTGAAAATGATTTTTTATCAAATCGAATAAAAAAAAAGTTTTCTAACAATTTCCGAAAATTTTCCGGGTTTCCCAAAATTAGAAAATAACTTTGATAATATTTTATAAGTTTGGAGCTGATCGGATAATTAACTTTAAAATTTCTTACAACAGCTTTCCGTCACATATTGCGACTTTGGAGGTAGATTTTCAAAATTTGAAAGTCACGTTGTTAAAAATTGTTTATGCTAACTTTCAAAATGAGTTTGGAACTGATCGCTGGGGACTAAACTTTCGCCCAAACAAGCTTGACCATCCATTTTTCAGCCAGGGAGTGAATTTTCCGAAATATAGCAGTCATTGTTGAACTATCATATAGATGTTTGAAAATGAGCATGAACCTGATCGGATGATAAAACAAAAAAGATTCATACAACAGTTTTAAGCTAATTTTGCTTATATCCTAAAAGAATTTTCAAAAACTCACTCACTTTCAGCATAAGATAAAAATACGGTAAAAAAATCAGCTTAATATCTCTTATGGTTTGGGCTGTGCAGCATTCATCAGTCAGTCAATTAGGTTGAACTCTTTTATATATATCGCTCACTTACTTCAATACTGGCATAACTCAAAATAATCCATTTTGAGAAAAACGTGTTTAAAGTTCTCAATTTAACCCGTTTAACCCAGAAAAAAATATTCTTCTAGTTTCGAGTTAATCTAGTAAAATATTATAAATTTAAAATGGTTATTAATAAAACTTGAAAATATGATGTTTTAACTGAAGGACGAAGTATGTTTGCGCAATATCGACTGCAGGACAACTGAGATATGACGCTCTTGCAATAACATGAAAATGAACCTGTAAAATTATAATGAGACATATTTTGATCTAACGTGAAAAGTATAAGAGATAGAAATATAAAAATTTTACACAAAATAGTACACAATACAGCGTATATTTGTGCATCATTAAGTCATAAATCGTATTTTTTTAATTATGCCAGTGTTGAAGTAAGTGAGCGATATATAGAAGAGGACACATAGATAGATAGATAGATGTATGTAGATAATATAATGATTTAGCTAATTTTTTACTTAGGTGGGTTAACACGAATCCTCTGGCTCTGTTGATAGGACAAAGAAACAAACTATTTGTTATATGGTTCTTATATTTTCACAATTTAAATAAAATATGTTAAGCCGCTAAATATGTGATATAATCTTTGAAGTCCGGCAACTCTTTTTAGATTTTGGTATTTTTGTACTCTGTGGTCACATTAGAACGCATTGTTTATAACTTTTTCAGCGCGAATTTCATCGGTTTTACAAATCAATTAATTATAATAATTTGCCCATGAAATGCACTTTAGAAGGCAGCAATGCACGAGGTAATTACTTAACTAACCTCAGCCAAATTGTATTCATCATTTCTTGTTTCCCCTCCTCCCAGTCATTGCCAAGGCCATTCAGTCGCTCTCCAAGGTGGGCAAGGAATTGTTTATCGAAGCGGATCAGCAGGGATTGCAACTGCGCGCAATTAACTGCACCCATTCGGCGGTGGGCAGCATATGCTTCAAACGTTGCATGTTTGAAACATATCAGTTGCCCCCCAATTCAGATTGTTATTGCAAAGTCTCGATGAAGGTGTGTCTGTCCCAATTTCGTAATATGAAACATGTGAGTATAACTGAGAGGGAGCAGGAGTAGGAATCAAGTAAAATAATGTATACAAATCAGGTGGAACACTGCGAGCTGAGCATATTGGACAATCAGACCAAGTTCCAGGTGAAACTGCGCTGCAAACTGGAAACCATGAAACAAGCCACAATTGCCATTTTGGATGATCAGAATATAAATGCGGATATTACCAGCAATCAAAGTCCCAATCTGTAAGTGTAAAATTCAAAGAAAGTGGCACGATTTTCTTAATTTTTGATTCTAGAATCCGCGGCGACTTCAAATTGTTCATGGAGATATCCAACAGCTTCAATTCCAGCGAGGAAGAACTTACCCTGGAGGCAAAAACCAACAATTTAACAGCCAAGAATTATGTAGAAGGGGCACGTGTCAACGATCGATTTATGCGTTCGCAGCTTAAACTGAAACCAAGTGAGTTCGATCAGTATCAGGTGGAGAAGGACACGGTCATTACATTTTGTATAAAGGAATTTCGAGCCTTTCTGCTATTCGCCGAGTCCCTAAATGCTCAGTTGATATTGGAATTCGATGAGGCGGGAGCTCCATTCTTTTTGAAAATCAAAAAGCATCAGGAGATTGAGTGTTTATTAATAATGTCCACACTCTCACCGGATGATGTCAGCTTCTCCGAGGAGTATTGCCAAAGGGAGTTGACGGTGGAGGAGACAGCGGATCAGAGTTTAAGATCGACGACAAATGCCAAAAAACGTAAGAGCAGTGCATCTGGGGCAAGTGTGCCAGAAAAAAGACGCCTGGAGGATTCCCTGATGGAGTCGTTGCCAAGTCCAATAGTTCCATTTCGTCCGTCAGAGGCGCCTTCAGTGCAGCCTGTACGCCATTTGGCTGATGTGGATACGGTGGTGCTGACCGAGAATGAGGCAGATGAAGAGGCCTTAATGCTGGCCGCAGCTGATGCTGCCTTGGAGGCCAGTCAAAGGGCGGATAATGCCCCTCAACAAGGCAGCACCCAGGTGTGTTTCTATAACACAGATGATCCTGAGATTATTTTAGAGCCTCCAGCTGAGGAGGAGCCGGAGGAAATTATACCTCAATCACCCGAAAGGCCAAACAAAGTGCGCACCATATTCTCGCGCTGTTTCCAAAGCACTTATGTGCCACGCGAGCCCTCACCCAATGGACAAGTCTATGCTCCCAACTCTGATACCGAGGATTAAGCCTATATTTGTTCTTGTTATGGAAATTATAAATAAACCTACGATTAGTTAGAATTTTGAATATTTATATGGGGTAGAAAACTGCTGCCCATCATCACAGCCTCAGTACGGGATTGCAGCTCATCCACTCGACGCTGGGCCTGCTGCAGAGCGGTGTGAGCCGATTGCAAGGAAACCTGGGATTTAATAAGCATTTGGTCGGTGGTCAACAACTGCTTGGAGGCATTTAGGACAAAGCTGCGTGTGAGTGCGGTCAGAGATCGCCAAATGGCTATGTTGTTCTCAACTGAAAGACAGGCTTTAAAAAACGCTTAAAATTTCAGATTTTGGTTTACATTACTCAGTTTGCGTTGCAACAGATTATTGCGATAAAGCGAGGCGGTGTTAAGTCCTTGGCTAATGCCTCTCTGCTCGTAGATGTCCTCGTCATCATCTTCTTCCTCATCTTCTCCCGAAATTTCAGCAGCCAATATCTGTAAGCAAATCCATTTATGAGTAGGAAACAAATATTAAGGGAGACACACCCACTTTGTGCTTCTCTTGCAGTTCCTCATCCGATTCAGATGCTTCGCCACAAACCAAGTCAGCCATAATAACAAAATTAGTGGAAAATGTAAATTAAATTGTTGATTGTTTACAGCTGTTGGTTTTTAAGTAGGTGGCAACGCTGTTGCAGGTGCTGCAGTAGGACCAGAGCTTAAGAGTATTTACGGGCAGCAAATTAAAATTTTTAATTATAGGAAAAAGAAGGGAGTGACTAAACATGTCTGATTGGGGATAATTTTTCTATCCACCAAATTGAAAAACAATAAAATGACTAGGTCTAAATCAGATTATTATTACATTAACTACACCAGTGCACAGTAGTCAGAAAGTCCGAAAATTTGGCACAAAGTTCAAATATTGAGATATGGGATTGGCACAGATGTGCTTATCACAACCTACCCTACCTCCCATACTAGCCCGTTTTTAGTACTTATACTTTTATTATCTAATTCGTTTGAATATCTATTTTGTAGCTTTTTATATATGGGCATTAGACTGAACATTCAGGGCTGTTCTCAATTCCAATTCGGTTTTCGTATAAACGTTTATTTACTCTTTACAAATTTAAATGTAATGTGTAAAGGAAATCTGTGGTTACTAGATCAAGACTTCATTTTTCTACGAATTGAATCCGCTTGGCATTGAGCTGTCGGTTTCAACTGCTTGAGCAATTCCACTTTTACTGAAAGCGGATCTAGTAACCGTAGATATAAGTGTCGCCTACCATACAATATTATTAATATAGAGTTCAAAGTACAAGCGTTATACAAAACAATATAAACACCTATAATAAAATTATTTATTTAAAATCTCTCCCCGAAAAAATAAATTTTTTAAAAAATAAATTAAGCGTTATATACTGGCGCCGTGGGTTTAAAGTTTCTTCATTAAATTTAAATTTCCCCTTTTTTATTTTACTTTATCGTAGAAGTAACCTTTGAGATGACCCAACATTGTTGTTGAATTTAAAAACTAGGGATGTCGAAATATCGATATCGAATACTTGTTGAATAAATTTTTGGTGTGTATTTTTGTTAGTTTCAAGGGGGTTTTCTGAAGATATTTTACTAGTATTACTGATGCCACTAATATACAAGTGAATGCCCTTAAGAAACCTTCCATTTTGTCCAAAAAACCAAAATAGAGTATTCATAATAATATCGTCAAAATGTATTCAATATCGATATTTCGACAACCCTATTAAAAACTATTTTTAAAAATATTTTATGGAAAGCCAAATTCAGGATGGATGATTGAAATAACATTTAGTTGATTGGCGCGGCCACAGCTGGACTCAGCAAAGCTACCATATAGAAAAGATGTCTTGGCGGTTTTTCTGCATAATCCAAGAGGGTGCAAATACTCATTAAGGCCCACCGCACACAGACAGCGGAGCGGAGAGTAGCATATCAGCTTTGGAAAATCAAACGCACTGAGCACATAGCGAGCCCGCACACCAACAACTTAGCTGAGCGGACCTTTTTGTATGTAAAATTCGTAAGCTCCGCTAGCTCTGCTCAGCTCCGCGTTCTGTGTGCGAGGGGCCTAAGGGTCAGCCTAAACCTCACCATCCTTCAAATTGATGGTGTATTCAAATCATTTGGGCTTACCAGGAAACAAGGAAGAAATGTGTGCAGAAGCTTAAGAAGACTTAATGACAATATGTGGCTCTAAGAAAAACGTCGTGATAAAGAGTTGTACTGCAACAGAGAAAGGAATTTTATGGACTGTTTATTTGTTGAAAAGCCTCAAAGTTGTGAATGATGTCGGAAAAAAAAGGCGTGAAACTATTGTAGTTGAGGACTTCAATGGGCGCTTTACAAAACTCGACGCTGCACCTTCTGCAATGCATCGAAGAGTACAGACAATCTATCTAGCGAAAGAACTACTATTATGAATAAATTTGAATAACCACTCTTAAGTTTAATTTTTTTTATTTATTTTTAATTTTTTTGGCCGGCTATTTGTATTAAAGCTTTTCGCCAGTGAACAACTTTTGTGGAATGACTCGTAATGTTGACTCGTATATGTTAGTTTTTGGTTTGGTGGTCGGCTCATATGCATATCCATGATTTGTAAAAACTCTTTAAGCATAGCGATTAAATTGGCTCAACCCTTTTTTTTTATTTTTTGGGCAATTGGCAAAATTGAAAAAACGAACAAAGCTAGCGGAACATGTAATGTTCGGGTAAAAACCCAACCACTACCCCAAGACCACTTTATTTCACGTTATGTCACATGCCGATCCTGCAGTTTTAATTTAGGCACAGCACTGATTCTTTCTGGCATAGCAATTTTAACCAGAACAACTTTGACATCTCAAAGGTTGCTTTAATGAAAATATAAAATGAAAAAGGGGAAAATGAAATTTAATGTAACAACTTTAAGCCCACGGCGCTAGTATTAAACATTAAAATTTCGAATTTTAGTTTTTTGTTATGGTAACTAGAAAATATTACGAATTTTTTGCGCATTGAGGAACAGAACATTCCCAAAAAAATTTATCATATGGGTCTTCTTTATAAACCGAACAGTTAAAAAAATTTTTATTTTTCATTTAATAAAAAAAAAATCCAGAAGTTAGATCTCGACATGCCCATCATAACGTAATTTGGGGGTTTTGCACAAAAATTTTTTGTTAATTTTATAAACAATTTCAAAAATCGTTAAAAACGAAAAAATGCAAAAAAAAAGGGTTTTTAAAAACGTTATATCTCAGGTTTTGGTTTATCGGACTGGTATTAAATTGATACTGGTGAAAAGTATTTTACTGTAGCTACTCAAATAATAGTTTTATAGATTTTTAAATTATTTAATAATATTTAGTAATTGTTGCTAGTTATTTATAATTTTTTCTCATGTGTTAACCAGATATAATACTATAAAATATATAAATACTTTAAAGGGCATTAATCACAATAAATTTTGTGTGTATAAACGTAGTAAAAGTCGCTGCTCTAAAGTACGCAATTTGTTTTGATGAAAATTTTCATTGAAATTTTAAACAAATTACTACGAATTTGTTATTTTTATTATTATCGAGACAATGCATTCAAAATGGTATATCTTCGCCAAAAAACTTACAGTTCATTGCATTCACATAGTTTCTCATGCTTTCTAATGCATTTTTGTATACCTTTGTACCATAAGAAAAATTTTCGATAGCAAAAGTAAATGTAAGCTATGTAAAATGGGAGAAATTGCGTGCACTGCCGTGAGTCCGAAAATTTCCAAATGGGCTATTAGTAATTGTAAGATTGGCTTATATTAGTTCAATTTGATTGTTTCCCTATGAAAATTCAATAAAAATATAGCGTTATTAACCAATTTTTATTTTTTGGTCTCGATGGACCTTTTTGGGGGGAAATGCCCATATTATGAATAAAAAGCGGTTCAATAAAGCTTTTTGCAAAAAATATGTATTGCACATAAATGAGCGTTAATTGAACATCAAAAGGCACAGTGTGCGCTTTGTCAACTATGGAGTTGATAAGTAACTTTTATTGTTTGTTGTTGTGGTCAAGTAAATGTCTGTTTTGTACAGTCTAATATGTATGGGTGTGTTAATTATGTGGAGCATCTCTTAGGTTAACCGTTTATTTGAATGTTGTTCTTGTTGCAAGATGCTCACTCCGGAGTGTGTCCGCCATCAGTACAATGGGTCGCAGGTGCTGTTTTTTTTTCGGTTTTGTCTCTTTCCTTCTTTTTATATAGACTTGTGACCAGAAATTCTAGTTTTTAGTTTCGTTTTAGTCGTACCAATGTATACTTTCTCGCATACACAAGTCCCGTCTCCAGCGCAAGGTATTTTGTAAACTAAAATATTTTTGTCAAGTAATCCTATTTTGCTATTCGTGTTGCTAAAAAGCCTTTCCGATGTGTATCTTCAAAGTATAGGCTTTCATAGCAATTATCGTGGGTTTGGAAAGTCATTATTTTTGAGGATTAATATCATGTGCTTGGGATGACTGCAATATTAATAAATCATCCCTCCGGATGCCATCGGTTTTTGGTACTTCTTTTTGGTATCTTTTACTCTGTGAACGACGGGGTCAAGAAATTTTAACTGGCTATCCTTCTCCAACTCGACAGTAAACTGAATAGCTTTATGATATAAGTTTAATATTTTTAAGGTGTTTTCCATTTGGTCCTCCTTTACTATGGCAAATAGGTCAACATACTTGCTTATTAATATAGTTCCAGGTACTCTGTCCAAAATTGTCATAATTATGGATGTCTGCTATTATAGGTGACGGTTATATTACGGTTGTGGGATATGGGTTACGGTACGGGAGGCGCTTACATTTGTATAAAATAAATTAGATTTTGAGTTATAAAATTATGATATAACGGACCTTTTGCCATATTTTTGGGCATTCTGACCAGTGTGCATTGTATGTCTGCTTTCTTCACTAGCCTTTTAATCACCAAAGACAAATTGTGATTTAAGTTTTAGTATTTTTGCTTGCCCACGGTCACACTAGCGCCTGCAACCGGCAGAAACGCCACATCAGTCGTAAATTAAATTAACGATAAAGTAGTGAAAAACGTTGGAAAAAAGTGTAAAATCACAAGTGCATTGTTGGTCATAACCCAATTGTTGACCTGACCAGTATGTGCTTGAGGAAAAACACATAATAACGGAAGAAAAAGCATTCAAAATGTTACGTCTACTGCCGCTGCTGCTGCTGGCTTTGTTAGCACCTCCAGCCAAATCCGAGACTACGACGGCCAGTGGTAGTCAAAGTTATCCCATTACCACATTGATCAATGCGAAATGGACCCAAACTCCTTTATATATGGAAATAGCTGAATATTTGGCTGATGAGCAGGCGGGTCTATTTTGGGATTATGTACAGGGAGTGACCAAGCTGGAGACGGCTCTAAATGATTATGGTAAGTGCTACTCAATGAGCAAAGATTAGGTGGTTAAATATATATTTTCAGATACCGAATCGCAGAGGTATAATGCTGCTATGCAGCTGGTCAAGTCCCAAGTGAGTGCTCCGCAACTGCCGCTGCTCAAGCTGGTGGTGTCCATGCATAGCCTGACACCTAGGATACAGACACACTTTCAGTTAGCGGATGAACTACGTAGTGGCGGTGCCTGTGAGGGTGCCAGCTTTGCACAGGTGGGCACCGAACTGGCCTGCAGTTATAAGGAACTGGAGAAGAAATTGAATTTGCCGCAGGCTAAAGAGAGTTTGGATCATGCAGTGGATACCTATAGCTTTGATCATATCTATCCCGGCAGTGAGAATAACACAAGAACTGTGGTGCTGTACAGCGATTTGGGTAGCACACAATTTCGCAGCTATCATCAGTTACTGGAAAAGGAAGCCAATGGTGGTAAAATACGTTATATACTAAGGCATCAGCTAAGCCAAAAGAAGGAGAAAAATAAACCGGTACGACTGTCGGGCTATGGAGTGGAATTGCATCTAAAGAACACGGAATATAAGAGTCAAGATGATGCACCCAAACCAGAGGCGGGAACCAATTTAGAAGCAGAGGATGTGAGCAATGAATCGGATGTGCAAGGATTTGATTTTGCCATACTTAAAGAAAAAAATCCCAAACTAAGACGAAATCTGGATCAATTCAGACAAAGACTGCTGCAGGGCAATGATGAAATTGCTCAGCTCAAGGCTTGGGAATTTCAAGATTTGGGTTTGCAGGCGGCAGCAGCCATAGCTGAAATACAAGGCGATGAGGCTCTACAGATTTTACAATATACGGCGCATAATTTCCCCATGTTGGCCAGGACTTTGCTTAATCACAAAGTAACAGAGGCCTTGAGAGCGGAAGTTAAACACAATACAGAGGCCTTGGGACGTAGCCTGAATGTGGCACCACCAGATGGAGCTTTGTTTGTAAATGGTTTATTCTTTGATGCGGATACAATGGATTTGTATACACTGGTGGATACCTTGCGCAGTGAGATGCGGGTGTTGGAGAGTTTACATAGCAATCAGGTGCGTGGACAGTTGGCCAGTTCGTTGTTGGCCTTAGATTTGACGGCCTCAAGTAAAAAGGAGTTTGCCATTGATATACGAGATACGGCGGTGCAATGGGTGAATGATATAGAAACGGATGGTCAGTACAGACGTTGGCCCGCCTCGGTAATGGATTTGCTAAGACCCACTTTTCCTGGCATGCTAAGGAATATACGTAAAAATGTGTTCAATTTGGTGTTGGTGGTGGATGCTTTGAAACCCTTGGCACGTGGTGTGATCAAGTTATCGGAATCTTTTGTGATACACCAGGCACCCATACGCCTGGGTTTGGTATTTGATGCCAGGGAGGCCACAGAGGAGACTCAACAGGATTATTTAGCACTCAGCTGTGCCTTTAACTATGTAAGCCAAAAGAAAGATTCACGTGCTGCCTTGAGTTTTCTTACGGACATTTATGCTGCAGTGGGAGAGTTAAAAACGGTCACCAAATCGGATATAATTAAACAAATGACCAAAGAGTTTACCACTCTCAGCTGGAGCAAGGCTCAGGAGTTTCTAGAAGAGGAATCTGACTATGATTATGGACGTCAATTGTCTGCAGAGTTTGTGCAACGTTTGGGTTTTGCGGACAAGGGACAACCGCAGGCTCTGCTTAATGGGGTGCCCATGCCTAGTAATATTATAACAGCGGATAGTGATTTTGAGGAGGCAATTTTTACGGAAATTATGACCCAAACTTCACAATTGCAAAAGGCTGTTTATAGAGGAGAATTGAGCGACACAGAAGTGGCCATTGATTATTTGATGAATCAGCCACATGTTATGCCACGTCTAAATCAACGTATACTCAGTCAAGATGATGTCAAGTTCTTGGATATACAGGGTGTGCCCTCTCAGCAATTGGGTAATGTGGCTGCCTTGAATAGACTCTCCAATCGTGATATGACAGCCACTCTAATGCATAATCTTAAATATTTTGGGGGCAAAAAATCTACCGAACAAATTGGTAGAGCTAATTTACAATTCTTAACCCTGTGGTTGGTGGCAGATTTGGATACACCCGAAGGAGTTCAATTACTTAAACATGCCTTGGAGTATGTACAAGGGGCGGAGAGTGTGCGCTTGGCTTTTATACCCAATGCAGAAGGTGTGCAATTGCAAGAAAAACTCAATCTAAATCGTTTGGTTTGGTCAGCTCTACAAAGTCTCTCCCCCACAGAGGCCACCCAGCAGGTTCTAAAATGGCTTAAGAAACCTTCGGAATTGAAGGACATTCCCAAGAAATTGGATGCCATTCTAGCCGAAACTGAACTTCATGTGAAAATGTTGAGAGTTTATGCCCAACGTGTGTTGGGTCTAAGCAAATCTCAGCGTTTGGTCATAGGCAATGGCCGTCTGTATGGTCCTCTCTCTGCCAGCGAACACTTTGATAGCGCTGACTTTGCTTTGCTGGCACGTTTTAGTTCTTTGCAATATGGTGACAAAATACGTCAGACTTTGCGCGAGGCAGCCACAGATGTCAGCTCTGATTTTACCAGCGACACTTTGCTTAAACTCTATTCGAGCCTTTTGCCTCGTCAGACCAAAACACGCTTTAAGCTGCCCACGGATTTGAAAACGGAACACTCTGTAGTACAACTGCCAGCCAAAGAGTTAAACTTGCCCCATTTTGATATAGCCGCTGTATTGGATCCTGCCTCGAGAGCAGCACAAAAGCTGACACCCATTTTGATTCTACTACGTCAGATTTTGAATTGTCAATTGAATCTTTACCTCACACCCGTGCCCCAGCACAGTGATATGCCCGTAAAGAATTTCTATCGTTATGTGGTCGAACCAGAGGTGCAATTTGATTCTAATGGAGTACAATCTGAGGGTCCCTTGGCTAAATTTAGTGGCTTACCTGCCAATCCTTTGTTAACTCAACAGCTGCAGGTACCCGAAAATTGGTTAGTGGAGGCCGTGCGTGCTGTCTATGATTTGGATAACATCAAATTGAAGGATATTGGTGGTCCGGTGCATAGTGAATTCGATTTGGAGTATCTTTTACTAGAGGGACATTGTTTTGATGCCTCCAGTGGTGCCCCACCGCGGGGACTACAATTGATTTTGGGCACTCAGTCACAGCCTAGCCTGGTGGACACCATTGTTATGGCCAACTTGGGTTATTTCCAATTAAAAGCCAATCCTGGTGCCTGGTCTTTACGCTTGCGTGAAGGTAAATCTACGGATATCTATGCCATCAGTCATGTGGAGGGCACAAATACCAAACATTTGTCGGGTTCCACTGAGGTTCAGGTGTTGATCACCTCTTTGCGTTCTCATGTCATCAAACTGAGGGTTTCCAAGCGGCCGGGCATGCAGCAGGCCGAACTGTTGTCCGATGACAATGAGCAGGCTCCTCAATCGGGTATCTGGAATAGCATTGCCAGCAGTTTTGGCAGCAGTGCGGGCAGTGCTACTGCCTCAAACGATGATGAAACTGAAACCATCAACATCTTCTCCGTGGCCTCGGGACATTTGTACGAACGTCTTCTCAGAATTATGATGATTTCCCTGCTGAAACATACCAAATCTCCGGTCAAATTTTGGTTCCTCAAAAACTATCTTTCCCCACAATTTACGGACTTTTTACCTTACATGGCCCGAGAATATAACTTCCAATACGAGCTGGTTCAATACAAATGGCCACGTTGGCTGCATCAGCAAACCGAAAAGCAGCGCACCATTTGGGGCTATAAAATTCTGTTCCTGGATGTTTTGTTCCCTTTGAATGTGCGTAAAATTATATTCGTGGATGCGGATGCCATAGTCAGAACGGATATCAAGGAGTTGTATGATCTGGATTTGGGTGGAGCTCCCTATGCCTACACCCCCTTCTGTGACTCACGCAAGGAAATGGAGGGTTTCCGTTTCTGGAAGCAAGGCTATTGGCGTAGCCATCTCATGGGCCGGCGTTATCACATCTCCGCCTTGTATGTGGTGGACTTGAAGCGTTTCCGTAAAATTGCCGCCGGCGATCGTTTGCGTGGTCAATATCAAGCCCTGAGTCAGGATCCCAATAGTTTGTCAAATCTGGACCAAGATTTGCCCAATAACATGATTCACCAAGTGGCCATTAAATCGCTGCCCGATGACTGGTTATGGTGTCAGACTTGGTGCAGTGATTCCTCATTCAAAAGTGCCAAAGTCATCGATTTGTGCAACAATCCACAGACCAAGGAAGCAAAACTAACTGCCGCTCACCGAATTGTGCCCGAATGGAAGGACTATGATGCTGAACTAAAGTCTCTAATGGCACGCATTGAGGACCATGAAAACGCTCACGGCGGCAGTAGGGACACTTACGACGAAGATGATGACGATGTGGAGGAGGAGCGTGTGGTATCAAAGACAACTCTGCCACCACCTCCAGAGCCTAAACACGGCGAACTGTGATCGTTTTCTAGATGAATTTCCTCAGTCATTGTCTTTAGTAGAAATTAAGTCCAATGTTTTGCCTAAGCCCCATAAAACAAAACTCACACACACACACACAACAATAATTGTACATTTTTCTATTAGTAATGAAAACAAATTAATGCAAGAAATAGCTCTTAAAAGTGTGAAATGATTCTTTTTTGTTTGTTCTCTAAACTTTTGCATTCCAAGAGCTAAAGCTATGAATTGAATTAAGCTGAAATTATTTGTAAAAAAAAGGCGCGCCTGTAAGTTTAAAAGTTTTTGCAATTGTATTAAAATTGAAAAAAAACAAAAGAGTTTCTCGTGTTGAATTATTTGGTTTGTTAAGGGGGGTAGTGAAATTCTTGAGCAGAGGGGGGGGAGAAAAGTTCAAACTAAATTAGAGACTGCTGCAGCAAAAAATTCGAACCCAAAAACAAAAAAAATTCTTAACAGAAATATTATAAATTTAAAATTGGCGGAAGCGAAATGAAAGAAATTTGTTGATAAATTTGTTGTATTCCTTCGCACACTTAGATTTCATACAAAAACGAAGCAAAAAAAAACCCACCTAACCGAATTTTCAATTTCTTTAGGCAGTGTACCTTTATTATTAGCCAAAAAAATACTTTTCCCTCAAGCAAACTAATAGGTAACCCCTTCTTAAAGTTGGTAACCACAGCTCTAGTTTTTTTAAAAAATTTTTTTTTCCTTTTTGGCTTGGGAAAAATAAAAAAAAATTTTTTTCGTAATGACAAAAGTAAGTATGAGGGAAATATCTTTTGTTAATTGCCTTTTGGTAAAAATATGTTTTTTTTCTAACTATTTCGTTTTCGTCATGTACGTGACGCAACAATAGGGAGATATGGGGGTTGTGAGCCACTTTGAAAAAAGTCGGTTTTGACTTTCAAAGAGAATATTGCAATGACGCGCAATAAAACAGAGTAAAAACTCTCCAAAGAAGTAAAAAACATTGAAAAAGGCAAACAAACGAACAGCCAGCAAGCAAAAAGTGCTCGTATATAAAAGAAAACAAGCCTGATGGCGTCAATCAATTTTCACTCTTCATTGATATTTCTTAATTCAGAATATAAGAAAAATTGTTCATTTTTTTCATTTATAAAGAATAATGGCTTCAAAACACGAATTTTGAACTTTTAGATGGGTGGCTCACAACCCCCACAAATTTTCGAAATGTCAAAAAATCACTTTTTTCAATATGAAATAAAAAATTTTATTTTTTAAAACTAATGATAAGAAAAGTTTTGTGCATCTTTTAACTAAAATACAAAATTTACCGAACGAAAAATATTGATTTTTGGCGAAGTTATGTTCGAAAAACAAAACTATGATCACAACCCCCCACTCTCCCCTACTGTTAAAAATTATTGCTCCGATAAAAAGAGATCATCAGACTTCATGAATGAATGGCGAGTGCACTAAAGCGATAAATTTTTAATTTCAATTTTTTCCGAAAAAAAATTTATTTAATTTACAATTTTTAAATAAAAATTTTGAATAACAATTAAATTATAATTTTTTTATTTCAATTATGAAAAACAATTAATTAAAATTGCTATAAAAAAAATTAAAAATTAATTGTTAACAAAAATTTTTATTTAAAAATTATAAATTAATTAATATAAAAATTTTTACTATAAAAATTAAAAATAACAATTACTTTAGGATATCCTCCGTGCCAAACATCGTAGAACAAAAGTATGAATGTATCTTTGATCTGAGGGTTCATATGCTTATATTCTAGTGCTTGAAGGGCTAATACATAAATGGGCAATGGCGAAAATCGGTTTTACTAAAGACCAATTTTAAAAATCGCCCCCAATTTACTACACCAACAAACTTGAATTAGTCCATATATATACTCTACTACAAGAATATTTAAAACTAGTCTCTGATCATCCTCATCACCAAAAATTAATCCATTTGTTTACCAACTTTGAAAAACAATTTGTTTGCTCAGACATGAATGACAATTAGGTAAGACACATTTCGATATATTATAAATATAGCGGTGAATAGAATGTCCGACTTGACAGACCAAAGCGCAAAAAACGATTTTTTTGTTCTTGTTCGTTTACCCTATATCAGGTTTGTCTTATAGTACTATAAACTCTAAAATGATACTTCAAACAATTGCTTTATTAAGAGTCCGGAAAAAAACTTAAAACTTTTTAAGTCCAACCGCATGAAAAATAAAAAAAATGTTTCTATTCAACTTGTTTTTTAGCACTTAAAAAAAAAAAATACTTTGCTTACTGTACAGCGATAAAAACTGACATGAACACCTAAGGTCCAACTGGTATTTATCTGGTTGAAAGTGGCTGCTTGAGGGCACTATTCTTTTACACCCATAGCCATCTGGCATTAAACTGGTTGCAAAATTGCTCTGCCGGAGGGACAATAGTCACATTCCTATGACATGCCTGTGTAAAATGGACGACTTCAATACATGGATTTGGATATTAACTGCAACCAGTATCAAGTTTTTAGCGACAGGTACATTTCTGGTTGTAAACTAGACACTTTCTCTACAGGGTAGCTACCAGGAGCCGAAGTCAGTCGAGTTTTAATGCAAAAGCGAACCGAACTTTTGGCTGTGTAAATCGTTGAACATTGAATTGCAAGTAAAACGGCTGTAGTCTGGAGAGAGCTCTCTTGCTCACCAACACAAGCACTCTTTTCTGTCCTCTCCATGTGGCCGGCACTGCTCTGTATACATTTGGGAATCTAACTTGGCTCTAAAGTTCGTTCTGACACTCCACTGAGAATCTTCTTTGGCTCTAGAGCTTAACACCACTTAAAATTGAGAGTTTTTTCTCAGTACTAAGCTTAACACGTTAAAGTCTATAAAACAGGAGTGCAAACCGGTTCTGAAGCGAATACTCGTGAAGCCGAACCAGTAAATTTACGAAATTGCATTAGAATACTCAACTACATAAGATCATTGTCTTGAATATTCATCAAACATTAATTGTTTTCATGCAATACTAATTTTTGCAAAGAATTAGTACTTATCCTACAACAGAGCCGGCACATAAAAGATTTTTCTCGACTTATCAAATTATCGCTGAAGGTAAAAATTTATAATTGGAATGTATAATGTTCGGATACTGAGAGTGAACTACTGAACCGAAGCGAATCCGTGGTTTGGTTTCATTTGAAAACCATATTATTAAACCATGTTAAGCCTGAGTCGAACCCGTTATAATTCCAGATCGGTTTTTAAAAAATCTTCTTCTATTTAGTTGTTGGAAACAAAGACATAAAAAGTTATAGTAAAGGTATAAAAACCTGTATTGTAATTATTCAAGAAACAGAAAACAAACTTATTTTATTTACTTTAATCTAAAACTGATGCATTACAATGGGACCTGTTTGATGACCGTTGCAGATTATAATATTATTATTTCGATTTGTGCTTATTTTCGTAACAATGGTTTACTTTTCTAGCATAAGAAAAAAGATCGTTATATTTGACGACTCTCAGAGAAAGTGAATAACTGTACATGAGGTTTCTGCTCTCATCACCACTGTTTTCTGAATAAGCAAAAATACAAAAATTTCGTAAATCCGCAATGAAATCAAAATACAGTTTTATTCACTTTATGAAGTCGCTCCGTAAACCTGAACCAAACAAAAACTGGAGTCAACCCCAAACCGAATTAAGCCCTTAAATGGTTTCGCTTATTGTTTTCTTAAGACAAGTAAAATTCTAAAGAAAGTTCGCTTTTGAGGCTCACAAAGTGGTTTTGTTTTGTAAAATTATTGATCCCAATTATTTGGGATCTTCTTGAAGCTTTTTGTGAAGAATTCTTACCATTTACAATTATGAAAAAACCTTTTTGTAAATCCTTTAGTCGAATTGGAAATTCAAAAACTCCTCCTCAAAGGGCTCCAAAGGCTCCACCGTACTGTGGCTTGATGCATTGTGTACCTAGGTCCTACAGATCTTTCGTTAGTTAGTTAAATAATTCTGCAAGTCAAATGATATGTAAAATTGGATATGCAGCCCCAAAGGGCCCAAGCCAAGATTCTCTCAATCTCTTGGCGTGTGTGCTTATAGGGACCTACATTTTAACGCCGAATCCGAACGGCAAAGTTTGAGAAGATGGTCCGACGGCCAGATATGCTGACTATATAATGTTGATACACACGAAATTTCGTAAGCTTCACTAAATTCTGAGGGAAAAAGTTGAAACTTTGCAATGCTTATCGCTCATTTATCAAATACCTTCCATGGAGTCAATTGATTTTGTGTTCCAAACTTCTCTATTTTTAAAGATTTCCCAACTTCCACTCAAGTAAACACCCTAGAAATGGTTTATATTAGTTATTTTGCTATTTATTAATTTCAAATCATATTTTTGAATTCTCTTTTGAAGTATTTATTATTATTATTATCATTAGATAAGATTATTAAGAGCGAGAGTTCAATATTTGCATTTTTGTTTGTAAGGCAGACAGTGCAGTCCAAAGAAGTAGATTTTGTTTTGGTTTTTTTTTTTTGCTTTATGCTGCTTCTCTATGTTAGATTTCGGTTTATTTGAATTTGTTTTTGTTTCAGCATTTTGCCTACTAGGTAGAACTTAGATTTAGCGTTGTTTTTTCCTTGGTGTTTATCTATAATTTTAAAATTTTGGTATACCATATAGTTTAATTAAAGCTTTTAATTTTATATTTTCATCAACTTGCTCAATATGTTAGTTTTTCTTTTATATATGTTTCTGTTCCAACTACGCAATTCTAGAGGGGTTAAGACGGGGAATACAGTAGTAGTAGTAGTTAACATATTAATTAAAGTTCTTTAAATTTGCCTTGATTAAATTATATAAAAAATGCTGCTGCCAAAAGTGGTTTTTGGTTTGATCTTGCCTTGCTTACGTGCTAAGAATTGACGAAACTACAAAATTCCATCCTTTGGGTTCTCTGACAATATTACTCGTATCACAAATATTGTTCTGTCCCATTTGCTGCTTCTTTGATATTCATAATATTGTTTTTTGTTTTTGTTTGTAGTCTTTGTTATTATCAGTATTTATATATTTATATATGTATAGGTGTAATTGTTAATCCATTTGAATGCTATTTAGTTTTGCTTCGTTGTTCTTAGTTGTCTCTGTGGGTGTGTGTATGTGTGTGTATTGCTTTAATCCAAATGTTTATACATATCCTCCAGTTGCGGCTTGAAATAGCTTTTCAATTGCGGTCTCTTGGCCTTGAATGTGGGCGTTAGCAGTCCATTTTGTACCGAGAAGGGGTCTGGATGCAGATAGACATCCTTGACCTGTGAAATGGATGATAAAATTAAAATGGATAATTTTTGAGTGGCTGTCTCTCGCTCACCTGTTCGAATGACTTCAGTCCACTTTGTTTGCCCCAGTTGAGCATATCGTTCATAATTAATTCTCTGACATTCTTATTATTGCACAGGACGGAGAGAGTGCCGCGTACATTGTTCTCCGTGGCCCATAGTTTTAGTACATCCATATCAGGTACAACAACAGCAATAATGCAGCTCTAAAGAGATAGGAAAAGGATTATAAGAAGTGTTATTATTTTGTGTAGGAAATAGTAAAAAAAAGGCAAAAGTCCAATATTTTCAGTTCGGCCCTTAAAAAAAATCTGACCTACAGCCCAGCGACTTTTTTATTTGGTAGATATTAAACGGCAAATACTCAAAATTGTCAGAAAAGTATAATCATTTCTATTTTATGGAAAATTCTAGAAGGCGATAAAATGTAAATCCTGGAACACTAAAAAAAAAAGCGGGAAAGATTTCAAACATAAAAAGAATGATTTGATCCCCACTGAACATTATTGGGAATAAATATAAAATATAAATATAGACAATGTCAAAAACACCTAAATTAAAAATAAAAAACAATAAAAAAACAAACAAAATAAAACTATGCTTCTACGGGAATTTGATCCCATTATCTCGAAAGTCAGAAGTAAGCGAAAGTCAGGTCCACTCGAACCCGGCTCTTTTTGCTGGTAGACTGGCAAAATGCAAACAGCTTATGTACATTCTTGAGTATGATTTTGACACGAGGTTTTGCTGATGGCTGATAGTCGAGTGGGCTAAGGGGTCGTCCGTGTATTCAGTTCTTCGAGGTCCCTGGTTCAAGTCCCAATAAATTAAGTACAAACAAATTTTTTTAATGGTATCGTAAAATATCGGGAAAAGTGGGTTGTGTACTCGGTCGGTGTCTTTTTCATTTGCCATGAATTTCAAAAATTCGCTTTATTTTTAAATTTACACTGGTATTGAGAAAAATAATTCTAAAAAATAGAAAAAGTATTCTAGAACTTTGAAAAATATACCATAAAATGTTTTAGAAAAACAATTTTTCTAAAAACAAGAATATTACAGAGTTTTCTGATAATTGGGACGATTTTTTCTAATCTCACTTTCTTAAAATTAAGCACGGTACGGGGTACTCCATACTGTTTGGGCGCACAAAAAGTCAATTACTGCGCGTGTGGAACATAAAAACAAATTAGTGTGCTGAGATAGCCAAAAAAATGCCAAAACGTCAAAAAAATGCCAAATTTGGGATTTTTAAGTAAATCTAACACGGTTGTTTATAAAAATGAATTAGAATTTATATAATAAAATAAAATCAAAATAAATAATAATAATAAAATAAAATCATCAATAAAAAAAGAGTGCAGATTTTGAAATACGGATAGTTAAGGGTTCCTAGAGGGGGCACCTCTCCCGCACAAATCGTATTGGAATAGAGATGGGGAGGCCAGAAGCAATCATCAATGTCTCAGTTGCCTTATTTGCGGCATAGAGAAATATTGGGATTTACCGGCTATGTAGTAAGTCATAGGTAATGCGTAGACAGTTTGTAAGATCTAATGTACTTTCCACAGAATGGCATGTGGAGGATCTTGCCAAATCTGGAGAAACGTGACGAAAGTGCACGAATCAATGAGCCTGGCTGGTGGCCGACTAGTCTCCAGGGCACCAGATAGCCATTTGAAAAAACAAACTTTCGGACAAGACAATTTCCGAATGATATAGAACTCCACGTCGAGACTCTATTTAAAACTCAGCAAGCCCTAGGCTTGGTTCAGAGGATAAGGACAGGGGTCGGCATAGATGTCAGCGAGGGACGTCATCATGCCGCTTTGGCGACAGAAACGTTCCCACAACAGTTCGAGACAAATCTTCCATTTAAGCGCAACAGTTTAATTTGCCTCTTTGAGTTGACGCCAAAACGAAACATCCTTTCCAGCCGCAATCGGTCGAAGCTGGATGTGGATGCAAGACCAATCCAAAATGTCTCATAGCCTTATTTCCATATGAGGGAAATTAAGAAACTTGTACGAGTTGTAGCTCTATTATCCCGGATGGCATGATTAATACACGTTAAAGTCACAGATCTTTGCCGACTGCTGCTGGAGGCTCTCCATGTCAACTGCAGCAAAATTATATTTATTGGTGAGGTTCCAAATACTTATCTTTGCCTCTACGGTATTAATTAGCGCAATTTGACCCTTCTTTTCTGACATTTTTTTGTAATACAATCCAGTTCGACGTTCGAGTTCGATGTTCGTGTGGATCGACGTATACGTTTCCTCCGCGTACACACCGTTTTTAATTTTTTTTAAATACGTTTGACGTCGAACGTTTTGAGTGTGATTTTGAACTGTTTTTTTTTTATTGGAGTTTTCGTTTGCGAGCGTTTATATTTACTTTTTTTACTTTGGATTTTAGAGTAAAATACCCTAGAGTTTTTAATAAAGACCTTTGTGATAATCAAACCTTTAATTTTATGCCGGCTCGAGGTCTCGTTATGCTTGCACACAAAGACCGCTGATGATTTGGTAGAGATACCAATGAAACAGCTGTACGGTTCACTAGTCTGCCTTGTGGTGTGGAGTGTTCCTGTTATTAAAGTTATGTGCAAGCATAACGAGACCTCGAGCCGGCAAAAAATTGAAGGTTTCGTTAAAATATCCCTTAAAATAACTATTTTAATATTTTATAAACACGGTCAAACATAAAAATCCTAGGATTTTTCTTTATAAAAAAATACTGTTAAATACTACGTTCTTTTGTAACATAGAAGAAAAAAACATCTCCATCTCCAAAAAACATTTTCGACTCACCTTTAAGCTTTCTCCATAGACATAAACTTGATTCACATATTGACTCAGTGTATAGATGTTCTCAATTTTCTCGGGTACAATGTATTCGCCTTGACTCAACTTAAAGATATGCTTGCGACGGTCAATGATGCGAAGTGTGCCGTTTGGTAGCCACATGCCCACATCGCCTGTATGATGCCAGCCCTCCGAGTCAATGGCCTCTGCTGTCTTCTCGGGATCTTTATAGTAACTGGAATATCAGAATCATCCTTAAGTTAAGTTTTCTATATCACTCACTTCATAAGTACACTCACCCATGGAAAACATTTGATCCCCTTACACAGACTTCGCCTGTATTTTGATTAGCAAAATATTCCATTTCCGGTACATCCACCAGCTTGACAGCATTACAGGAAACAGGAGGTCCCACATGATTGGGCACATGATCGCCTTGAACTGTTAATGTGATGGCTCCAGTACATTCGGTCTGGCCATAACCCTCGAGAACCAGACAACCCAACGCACAACGCATAAAGGTCAAGACATTTCCAGCCAAAGGAGCCGATCCGACCACCATTAACCGTAAATTGCCACCAAAAGCCTGATGAACCTTCTTGAAAACCAGTTTATCCCAACAGCCATTACGTCGCATAATGCCACGTGCTATTTCCTTCTCCTTGGCCTTCATGGCCATATTGAATAGGCCACGTTTCAGACCCGAGGCGGCAATATCATTCTGTATCTTGTCATAGACACGGTTCAGTAGACGGGGCACAGCTGGCATTACAGTGGGCTTCAGCATTTTCAAATCATTGGTCAGCTCTTTTATATCGCCGGAATAGAAGCCCACACAGCCACCGACATAGTACATGCCATTCTCACAGCAGCGCTCGAACATATGTGCCAGGGGTAGAAACGAGACCATGACATCTCCGGCCCTAATCCTATGGTCGCCCATTTGGAGTATCACCGCACAAACGCCAGCGACCACATTGCCATGTGTGAGCATAACACCCTTGGGATTGCCCGTGGTGCCCGATGTATAGCACACTGTGCACAAATCGTCCGTCGTGGGTGGTACCTCTGGATGATTGCCCTTGGCCCCCAGTTTCTCGACATCTATGAACGAAAAGATTTGTATGCCACGACTGCGTGCTCTCTCCAGCGTTGTCTGACGTATGGGCTTGATGGACACTATAATCTTTAAGGAACGTGGAGCCTTCTCCAGCAACATGGATGCCTTGCCATCATCCTCCACAATGACTATGGACATTTCCGTTTGACGTATGATAAAAGCACAGGCATCTGGACCCAATGTATCATAGAGTGGTACAACAACCAAGGAAAATGAATAGCAAGCCTGTTCATACAGTATCCATTCCGGACGATTTTGAGAGTAGATGCCAATCAACTGTTTCGGTCGGGCGCCCAAAGCCAGCATGCCAGAACCAAAGTTCTTGGCTCGCAGCAGGGCTTCGTCATAGTTGATCCACTGGGAGAAAAAAAGATAATGTTTGATTAGGCAATTGATTAGTATCAGTATAATATCTTTATATACTTCGATTTTAGGATTCTGAATTGTAAATCATTCTTTTTTCAGGGTTCTAAAACAGTTTGAACAGTTTGGTTTGGTTTGCAACTTATATTTTAGATCCAACTAAATTTTTATAGTAACTTTTTTCCGATTTTTTCTCGAAAAAAGATGGAAAAGTGATTTATTCTCCAAACAGTATTACAAAATTTTTTAATTCACAGGCACAAATCGATTCGATACTGTTCCTTTTTTTATTTAGATACTAGGTACAGCCAAATCCTTACCTGATAGGGTGAGGTTAGGGTCTCACGCCAGCCCAAGCATGGTCCATTATTTGAAGAATAGGCTCCTTCGCGAAATGTTTGATATAGCGTTCGCACATTCTCTGTGATGTAGGAAACGAATTTTCCATTCTTTGATTCCTTGTAGAATTTGGATACATGTATTTGTTCTGGACCCTGGAATTGTTTTTTTTTTTTTTTTGATACGAAAAGAAAGAGAAGAATTGTGTTTGTGCAATGAATGAGAAGTCGTTCTGAGAATAGGATAGTGTAATGTGAGGAACTACATTAAACAGACATAAATATGTAGGTATGAATATGATACGATTCTTAAGTTTCAAATTGACATCCTAAGGTAATAGCGTCGATCTATTAAAAACAAGCTTTTTCTTTAGTCTTTGTACTAAACTCAAAAACAACTCATTTAAGCAAGTAAACACCTGGCATTTTCCCAGTAAATATTGATTCTCTATCAAAATTAAATTCGTTAGTTTGGCTGTGAAATGAACTTAAAAATCATTTAAAGGGATCTCTTCTATGATATTTTAGAAAAGGATAGTTATCCAGACCGCTATACTTTTCCCTTAAACTCTACGCTAATACTGCAATAAAATTTATTTGAGAGAAGTTATGACTGATTTCAGTACTGCTTTCAGTGCTACCCATGAAAATCACTCATAAGTTCAATACTGAATTTCATGTCCAAGCGAAGGTCATGAAGTAGTAGGCCCTGGCTGTGTTAAATTCATGATTGAAATAGGCAGCCATGATTTCAGTACAAGGCCTTCCAAAACAGGGTTGATTCAGCTTTAATTCAGTACTGAGCCGTACGAAAGATTAGAAACAGATTCAATGCATTTTGGTAAGCTACACATAGTACATTAGACTTAAGATAACATTTTAAAAATGGGTTTTCATATTTGTAGTACATCGTTATCATTTTGAGTACGCAAAAACTTGATTTGGGCTAAGAACATTTTAAACTTAGCTAGAAAAAAGTTTGATTGATTTTGGATTAGATTATAAAAGGATCCTCACATTGAGGGGATGCGGAAAAGGCGACATATCTCTTTTTGGGAGGGTGATTAAGGGGATAAACCACAGAAAACATAAATTATAACCATAAAAAAATTTAGACTTTATCCATGAAAGTATCTACGCCACTGTCTCTTTGGACTCCGACAGAGACAGCTGTTGCTCTGCCCATTTTTCACAGGGTCAGAGACATTGGCTGGCTATACAAACAAAACTTCAACGACCCTCCCTATTAGTTCATTTAGGTCTTTCACCAACTCTGCGTAAAATCTTCTGATCCGACTGATTCCTATAAATATGAAGGGTTCATGCATTAGTAGGCTTTGGGACATGTTTCAGGCAGAAAGCTTTAGCACTCTATTGCAAACGGCACCTATTTTTGCTGGTCTCAAATCGTCAAAGCATCGAACAGATTCTATAAGGTCAAAGTTTAACAAGTAAGAAAGTAGCAACTGAAAGTAGCCCTGCTGCTGCGCTGCGTCAGTGAACTTTCTTTTGGTCATAACTTCGGCAAATGGATCAATAATCTGGATTACTAAATATCTCTAGAAGGTACGAATCATCTATCTACAAAAATTAAGATATGGGGTTGGCCATATTCCACGGACCCATGTTTTTATACCCGTTAATCGTAGAGTAAAAAGGGTATACTAAAGTCGTGCAAATGTATGTAACAGGCAGAAGGAATCATTTCATCAAAATTTGCACGACTTTAGTATACCCTTTTTACTGTACGATTAAGGGGTATAAAAGATCCCCGTAGAATGGATATTCTAAATATATCCACTTTAAGATCCATTTTTTAAAATATCCTTTTCATATTTTTCAGCTCCTTTGGATGAAGAATAAAGATCAAGAACTATCCTTTTTTCTGATATATCTTTTTTAAGCGAAAATAAATCGAGTAAATTGAAAATACCCAATGGATCCCAAAAAGGATAGTTAACTATCCAGTCCAAGTAGATACCGAAAATATCCTGAGGATCATCAAAAACTATCCTTTTTTCTCAATGTAGACGGCGCACTTCTCATATTATTTATTCTTTTCTTACTTAAATATAGTTTAGTTATAGTTTTTGCGTTTTAGATTTCGCTTGTTTTAATATTCATCGACTATCTAAAGTTATAGTGTTGAACAGAGGTCACTTAAATACGTCTAACACAAGGAATACAAAATGTTTCTACCAGTACATGATACAACAAAGAAGATACGGCGCTCTCTCAGTGCACTTTCAGCTCGGTTCAAAATATTTCAGTGTGCAGTTGACACTTGAACCGACACACTCTGGTCTTAAATCCCAAAAAGCTGGCCAAAAGTCGAAAAAACAAAATTTTTTTATGGACTTTTAATGATTTTAATAGTTGTAGTGGTACATCTAGTTTGTATTCTGACTGGTAATAAGAAGGAAGTGTCCACACCTGGCTCAGGCATGAACTCCGTTTGTGAGCGTCGAACGTGCCTCATCGTTTACTCGTCATGCGTCGAAAATAACACAACGTTTAGAAGCGTATAAAATCGCGAAAAATTAACCGATTTGGATTCTGAAAAATGGATTCTACTCTAGAAAGTAAGTACAATTTAAATGTTTTGCTCAAAATTATCATTAACAATGCATGAAATAGTGAATCGTTAATAAAAGTAGACGTTTTTTCTTTGTCACATTCTGAAAAGTCGTGTTAGAAAAAGCAATAAGTCAAAACTACCTTCAGATCCCACCCTCAAACAAATAAGAAATCTTGTTTGGACAATTCTTTAAAACATATCCAAAAATTAGCTGCGGATAGTTGCAGATTTAGTCTCGGTGATGATTTTTGTGCCACATTTGTCGCTACATAATATATATACACTGCTCGATCAAATCAAATTTGTTTTTTAAGAAATTGTCCGCCAAATTGGATCCGCCATTTTGTTTTTCTAAATTTTGACTTCGGATTCGTGATCAGTGACCCCGAAAACCCCTCAGTACCGACTTTCAGCCAAATAAAATACGTTTTTCGACTTTTGGCCGTCTTTTTGGGATTTGGGACCACTGTGCGACAGGTTCAACGTATTTTTTTTGTTTTCCGACGGGAATTTGAAGGGAGGTTTTCTGTCGCACTGATCGCTATGTTGTATTTGTTGCTCTTTCATTGCTTTTTTGCTCTACACACATACTTAGAGCCGAATTCACATATTCTTTATAGAGCAGTGCCGACCAAATGGAGAGAACAGAAAAGCGTGCTTGTGTTGGTGAACAAGAGAGCTCTCTCCAGACTTCAACCGTTTTACTTGCAATTCAGTGTTCACCGATTTACACAACCATAAGTTCGGCTTGCGTTTGCATAAAAACACAACTGACTTCGGCTCCTGGTAGCTATGGCTGTCCGGTTTTGACATAGAGCTATCTGTCACATAAACTAACAACTAACAGAGTAAATAAAAGGTTTATTTGACACATAGAAGCTATCTGGGAGAAGAGAAATCGGCCCTAAATTTGTGTGTATGTGAGTCGTTCACTGTAGCGCACACTCTCCCGCTCTTTCTCGCGCTCTAAGCAAAAGCGTTGAGTTCAGAATGTTGGCTGAGAGCCGTACCTGGTATAGTTGAATCATGTAACTGTACGGGTATGACAGAGAAAAAAGAGCTGGTCGGTATACCGTCCACCTATTCTTTAGTATGGCGAAATCGAATGCGAAAATTGGTCATGACATCTTCGAATTCGCCTTTTGCTTTATTGTCGCGATTTGCGATTACCTGACTAACACACGTTGATTTTAAAGGGATTTTACATAAATGAATTACATTTTTTTTTAGCCAAAATTGTTTGCCTCAAACACGATGTAGTTATACATATATGGGTCCAAACTAACAGACGTTTGATAACATTTCAATGCTCGTCAGAAAAAAACCAAAGTCAGTGGTCGTTAAAACGATCAATAGGACATAATGGTTTATTGATCTTTGGTTATATGAAGCAATATTTGTAGCAATATATAAGGAGACCTCGCTTCAAAAGCAAATTGCCATTCCGAATCTGTTTCATTTTACGATTTAGAATTCGTATTTACTTTTAACTTTTTATAATCCTCCGTTTCCAAAGAAATTGGCATATTACAAACTTAGCGGTGAAAACAATTATCCAACAGAAACAAACGATTACAGATCAGCCGGAATTGCACTGCCAAATTCTAGGAAATTTAGTTTATACATGTAGCAACTGTACGAGCGCTTAATAAACCAAGTACTTTTCATTCCCCCTACCACCTATCCCGAAAAGGCCTAAAATCAAACATTTAGTAATAAAACAATTGAATTTACAATCTACGATCTAACTAGAACTCAAATAAATTTGCATTTTTATTGCTTACAAAAACATTATTCCTCTTTCCTTTTGAATATTTCTTATAGAAGAAATAGAAACAACTCTTAATAAAATCCATAAATTATTGGTTTCTTCTGGTAAAAATAAATCTTATCTCAGTTGATAGATATAAATCAATAACAATTTCAATCGGCATAATAAATGGTTTATTTTGTTTGAAAGACATAAACCTATCACTCAACGGATTTCAGTTCACGAGCTCTTTGCCATGGTGCTTAGTATTGGATGCAAAGTGGAATCGATTGAAAATAGCAATATCGCACTTCCTTAATGGTAAACAGCTGTGTGAAAAAAACGAAATGTTAATGTATGGAAACGAATATCAAAATAGACCTGAGAAGATTGCGATTGCAGTTTGTTGTTGTTTGTTTGCGTGATTTTAATGAGCAAAAATGAATTTAAGAATTTCGATTGATGACGCAGGTAACTTTTTCGAAGCATACCCCTAGGGGCACACAAGGCCTACCCTCTTATGAATATCTTGGCGATGATCGTATTTGATCTAGCAAAATAAAAAAATGTAAATAAAACAAAAAAAGAAGCAAAAACAAAAAAAATAGAATTCTTATTAGTTTTGCTTGGCACTTCAAAGCTGGGTTAGAATACGAATTGAAGGGGATTTTCCCCCGTCTGTTTGAGTTTACCTTGAGGACATCGCTTTGATTGGTTAGCTCGATGGGTACACGTATGCTGGTGATTTGACCACAACAAGACATGTTTATTTTTCTTTTATTCTTAGAATGATTCACTCAGTTATTGATTTATTTTGACTTTTATTGGTTGTGCTTGGGGAGCTCCTTTTTTTTTAATTGTATTTGTCAATTAGTTAAACCCGGCGTTGTTGTCACCTTTAATATGCACATTTTCCATATGGCTGCAATAATTTGTATAAATTTTCACTTTTCATCAACTATATTAATGTCTTTTTCGGCTGTCGTCGTTGTGGTGGTTTTTGATGCCTGCCAGCCTCCAAGAGCTAATGAGTTTAATTTTGCACAAATTTCTCACTCATTTACAATTTTATTTTGGTCTTTAGAAATGGTGTTTGAAAATTTAGATGTGAGTTTGATTTAATTTTATCCCACAATTTTTAATATTTTCGGTTGGAGAATTCGGTTTTTTTTTCTGATAAAAAATGTCATATTTTTTTCCTTACCATTTTCATAGTTCATTATCAGAGACCCATCAAAGCCAAAGCATAATTATGACGCCGCTGTCCGTTTACATTTTGGCAAGTGTAGCCAATTCAATTTTGTTTATAATTCTTCAATATTGTCAGCTGCTGCTGCTGCTGCAGACACCGCCAACATATCGACAAGGCGTCGCCCCAAATGTTTATAAATAGTTTTTTGGGGGTAACACACATTTCTGCCTGCTACACTGATGTTTGTTATCTACGAATGTGCTTGGTGGCCAACAACACACAATTAATAGTCAGACACATTCACAGATATTTTTGCGAAAATTAAGAATTTCTTTTTTTCTCATTTATAGCATTTGGGGAATGGGGGCCTGAGTCATGGGGAATGCGTTTAGCTAGCTCGGTGGGATGCCTTTAGGTAATGGCAGAGTGAAAATTTTTGAATGAACAATTCATGTTTGAGTTATGGTAATTGTAGTTAGATAAAAATGCCATAAACTATTGAATAGGGAGAATAAGAAAGCACATGAATGAAGTGAGAAAAATAGAATCTGTTAAATATCAATTGGAAATGCTTCATCTTGATGCTAACAAAATGTAATTTTCTTAGAAACTGACTGCAGAAATTTCACAAAATGATTTATAAAGAATGCTAACTTTTTTTAAGCATGTTTGTTAAAAAACGATTGCAAATTTAATGTGTCTCTTTGTTTCTTCCTGATAAGTATGTCTCTTACCCTGCAACAATTTCTATTAGTTTACAATCTATTAGAACAAAACTTGGCACATAGTTTCCTTCCTGTATAGGTTTTTATAAACGAGAGGTGTCCCAAAGGTGATTGGGAAACAATAACTTTGATTTAAAGATAGATTTTTCGGTGACGAAAGAAAACTAATTAATTTTAATTGAGGGATTTGGATTACTTAAAACTTGATAATAGTTTAACAATAAATTTTTGAAATTGTTGGTGCGGCGTGTATTATCATTAGAAATGGGAAAAAGCATCCAATTCAGTCAGCTGCTTACTTTTGAACATATGAAAATCCAGCCTTCTTTTCAAAAGATTATTTATTTTGTGGCATAGACAGATTTTGTAAAACATTTTTGCAACTTTGACAGACAGGATATGGTGTACAGTATTCTGGTTTAAAAGTTCTTTCTTCAGCGATAATATTATATCGTAATTTTTGAAAAAACGTAATATTTCCCATAGATTTTATATAGATCGTTCATTTTTAATTTGGATTATAGAGCGTATGTTAGAATGGGGGTTCTGAGCCGCTGGGGGTTGTGAGCCACTGAATATTGGCCACAAAAAAAATATATTTAAACTTTTTGTTTATGTCATGTGTCTCCCTTCTTATTACCTAACTTTTGGCAAGCAACCTATCAGTCTACACCTTCTTTAAGTTCGTGAACCAGAACTCGACTTTTTTTTCAAAAAAAAAATAGTTTTTTTTCATTTTTGACTTGTGAATATTATACAAAATTTTTTTCGTAATGACAAAAGTAAGTATGAGGGAAATATCTTTGGTCAATTGCCTTTTTGATAGAAATATGTTTTTTTTTTAACAATTTTTTTTGGTTATGTGACGTCACCAAAAAAAAAGTGAGATATGGGGGTTGTGAGCCACTTTGAAAAAAAAGTCGGTTTTGACTTTCAAAGAGAATATTGCAATGACGCGCAATAAAACAGAGGAAAAACTCTCCAAAGAAGTAAAAAAAACATTGAAAAAGGCAAACAAAAGAACAGCCACAAGCAAAAAGTGCTCGTATATAAAAGAAAACAAGCCTGATGCCGTCAATCAATTTTCACTCTTCATTGATATTTCTTAATTCAGAATATGAGAAAAATTGTTCATTTTTTCATTTAATAAAGAATAATGGCTTAAAAACACGAATTTTGAACTTTTAGATGGGTGGCCCTAACCCCCAAAAATTTTCGAAATGTCAAAATATCACTTTTTTTTAAAAAAACCCATTTTTTAAAACTAGTGATGAGGAAAATTTTGTGCATATTTTACCTAAAATACAAAATTTACAGAACGAAAAAAATATTGATTTTTGGCGAAGTTATGTTCGAAAACAAAACTATGATGGCACACCCCCCACGCTTTGGTTGGTTGGTTTTTTATCGAAACGCAAGTTTTAATATTAAAACAAATTAAATATTTAATCCATTTGACGCAACCTATCCAGAAAAATAATCTTGTTTACATTTCCAAACCAAATTTTGCTTATCAAAATTGTTTGGGTGGTGAATTTAGCTAAATCTCCCAACAAAACACGAGAGAATTTGAAACCAACCGAAAGAGATTTCTGTGACACCGAGAATTATGTTTGGGTTGGAAATTGGTTGGAGAGATTTCTGAGACACCTCCGAATATGTTATTACGTGGTTAGTAGCCCATCAATATAATTCCAGCAAGCTAAACTTTCCAAAATATATTTTAAAGCTTTCTTCAAATTTTAGATATGAACAAGTTTACGCAAGTGCTGTCTACTTTCAGCATATTGTATCCCACAGATGGATTAGAATGTAAACTACCCATGGTTTTTTCAAATGGTTTTTAAAATCATTTTTAAGGTTTTGTAAATAACGATTGATCGATATATCAATATTTTGTGGCCCGATATATCAAATATCGATTTCGTTAATTTTTATTTTGGATATTATTAATCAAAAATATGGACAACCGTCCTTGAATCAGGAAGAAGAAAGCTCAATATTTAATACTTTCCTGAAATATTCAATACAAGTCAATAAAATTATTTTCGTTCAATTTCAAGCAAACTGGTTTAAATTGAAACCTGCTTGACTCTACCTTTATTCAAGAGGACCAAACTATTTGATATATCTATAAATAGCTATTGTCTGTAGGCGAATGGACCACATCATTATTGGTATTAACCATAAGTCCCCTATCAAAAGTAACTTATCCTTTCTCTTTGTACTCATACCTTAATATGCGATGCTTGTACTGCCTGTTTACAATTGGACTTCAAGTTCATATCTCGAGTTTTAGTTATTCACCGAGCGATCCAGTACTATACAACATGATATCAAATCTTAAAAAAGTCATGTGAACTAAACCTTTCTCCAAAAAAAGCGGGTTTGCCTATGGTTCAATGGTTGTAGAGTGAATTCAGTTGTATTATCATTAAAGGATAACGCTTGCTCAAAGTAAATGGCAATCAACATACTAATAATCTCTTTAAATATGTTTATTGATCGTGAAAAAGTTATTTTAAAAGTATTTTCGTGTTAATAAACTAATTATTCGCTGAGTCGCTTCGACAAAATTAGTTAGCTTATGTGTGATTAATGTGGACATGTGTTTCTTAACAAATTTTGATTGATTAAGATTGAGAGGATCATTTGAGCGATGGTCAAGCGATACAATATGGAAAAAATCTGAAGAAAATTGAAATAAAAATGCTTTTATATTTCCCAAAACAGCTGGGGTTCGTTGTACTTGTAAATATTAATAAATGATTAATGGATCCTTCAATAATGGATTTTGAACATTTCGTAGGCCAAAACGCACATGGGCAACACAAAAATTCTTGTGGCTTTTCACGCCTATACACCACGCCCCACACAATTGTGAGTAAGTTTTCCCACAACAACCATAAAATCTTTTTTAATGGCAAATCATTTCAATTTTGTTGCTAGTCTAAATCTGAATTTTGTCACTTATATAGGTTTTATTTTTAAAGATATTGGTAAGAGCCTTGAATGAACTTGAACTTGTTGAATTGAGTTCACTGAAGAGGCCCAGGAATAACAACCACAACAACAACGACGACAACGACACTTTGACACTTTGGCAAATCGACTATTCTATATAGACGAGTATTAGTTCAAATTTTTCTCGTGTTTTACGTAATGATTAAACGCTTGTATTTTTGTCAATTTGTTGCAAATTGTATGAATAGACTCGTGCGTTTTTTTGTGTTCTTTTCGTTATATTTAGTATAGACGAGCTATTATTTATAAAAAATACTATGTGTTTCACATATACAAGATGTTTCGTTTCTTTTTTTCTACAAATTTTTAAATTTTTTTAAGAATATTTAAGATAATTTGTTAGCCACGCACAGCGAGTGATCTTGCCAAGACGACGTTTAATTTCGAACTGTCTACCAAAAAACCAAAATTTTAGTGGCTAAAAATGAATCTTCTTTTGAGAGCATTTTCTTTTCGGGTAAAACGGGTGAGAGCAAGAGATCACCTTTGGCTTGGTTTGTGTAGAGGGAGGGGAGGGGCTATAAATGCAGCATTGTTCGCCTAGGAATTTTATTCTTTCATATTAAACGGTTTTTTGTTTTTCTTATATTTTTCGCACAGTTGTGTGTTTAATTTTCGTTTAGTTTTTGGTGTTGATCAAGTTGTCTGTTCTGTGTTATGTGCACGCGATCAAATTAGGCAATGTGACGTCATTGTTGTCAGTGTGAAGAGGGCAAAAAGGGTATGTGGATTCGCTTTGATGTTGTTAACAATATGATTTATGGTTTAGAGCAAACAAAAATTACGCCTTTGTGTTTACATTTTGAATTTCAAATAATACAATATTGTCAAGATTATATGAACATTAGAAAAGAAGATCTTTTGAACACGAGGGTTTGATCGGGTGTTCGGTTCTTTATTTACACGGTTTTCTTATTTACACACGGATTCACAATGTCTCTAACGGGTTTGTCTATTCACGGTTTGTCGATACGAGGTTTCTTTCTGTCTACTACTCCTTATTTACAGCTTCTGTCCTTGTTCTTCTTTTACAATATCTGCCTATGGTATGACCATCCTCCGATTTCCTAAAAACACCTTAACACACATATACGGCCCTGTCCGAACCGAGTCGGTTTCCGTGTAAACGTTGCGTTTCCTATTCAAATTTACAAATCAAAATGGAAGGTGCGAAGAATGTCTGTGGTTACTAGACGGGTGTTTCTTTTTGAGAATTGATTCACTTTAATTGAGCAGTCGGTTTCAATTGATAAGAACTTGATTTTCAAACCGGATCTAGTACATAATTGTGTAACTATGTAATGAAGGTTTTAGAAAGTTTGGAGTCGGAATGAGGTTGAAACATTTACATAATGGAGGCTATTTTTAGAATACTTCAACGACTAGACTTTAATTTTGAATATTAAATAGTGTTGAAAAAGACAAACTTTAAGCCGCAAACCAATTCACAATCAAGCCGAAACCTGTTAAAGAAACGATCTTTGTTTTGGCACTAAAAAATCTGGTATGAACCGGTTCCTAAGGGTCTAGACTGGTTTTCACAAAATTTCCTTTATTTCGTTAAAATTTGTATGATCAACCCATAATTATTCATCCCATCGAATACACTTCTCATATCCCTTCAATTACTGATTTTTTACTATTTTACTTGGAATAATAGAGGGTTAAAGCTTGTGTACAAATTCGATCAATTTGAAAAGTTGAGACAAAATAGCTATACAGACAACCTGCTCTACTTAAGCCGGCTCCTGTTTATCAAATAAATACATTTCATTTAATGCACTGAAGTAGATCAAAGTTTATAATCTCAGTAAAGGAGATTTAATTATTTCAATTCAACAAAATTTTTGTTAAATCTCTTTGCGTTGCTCTTCAACTGTAAGGGATTCTCTTGGCACCACTGCCCACCTAGTATTTATCAGTGTTTTCTTTTCAGTTTATAGTTATTCTTGTATATATAATCAACATACAAAAACGCACATGTAAAAGAAAAACAATGAAAAGCCATAACAAACATGACAAACAACAACAAAACAATAAGGAAATGTCAAATTTTTTGACAAGACGGGGACAACTTGTCTATGCTATGCGGGTCTGGGCGATGCAAATGCAACGGTAAATATTCAAACATGTAGTTGGCATCAAGCGAACATATACACTTCCAAAGAGTCGACAGCAATTTGCAAAGCACAGAAGCAGCATTATTGATAAATATTCGTAAATATTAATACATAATTAAGTCTATCTGTCCGTCTTATCTCTTGCAGTCCTAAAGTCGTCGAACTGAAATTTTGCAAACATCCGGGCCAGTCGATCGCAATATACATACATATGCACATAAATATTTTTATTTACTGCAGTCATGATTGTTTGGAAAACAGTTTAATGAAATTGATTACAACTTTCTTCTTCTTCTTCATTCCATTAGAAATGCTGGATTTCAGTCATTATTTCGATTGTTTTTTTTTAAAGAGTTGGAGCAGATCGTAGTCGATCGGTTTGCAATCTGGCATACCTGGTGGGTATTTGATTTAGTTTTAGCAGAAGACAGAGTCGATGGCGATGGTGTTGTTCCGAAACTTGATCTTCGTTTCTTAGGTCCCCGAATAAAAGTTTGTCCTATATTTTTGTAATTTTTCTGAAAATTCACACTTCCTCGTCCTTATTTTTGATGGGGAGTTCGCATGGATGGTTCTCAAACTTTCCGGCGATCCTTTGTCTCCATTCACTACTCCAAAAAGTTCGTAGTTTTGAACTTGAAAGGGAGGGAAGAATGGGGGTTTTTGAGCCACTCGGGGTTGTGAGCCACTCAAATATTGGCCACAAAAAAAAATTACAAATTATATGTCAAGTGTCTCCCTTCTCCTTACCTAACTTTTGGCAAGCAACCTATCAGTCAACACCTTCTTTAAGTTTGTGCACCAGAACGAGATTTATTTAAAAAAAAGTTTGTTTACCATTTTTGACGTGCGAATATTAATCAAAAATTTATTCCTAACTCCAAAAGTATGTATGAAGGAAATATCTTTGGTCAATTGCCTTTTTGATAGAAATATGAATTAAAAAAAAAAATTATATTTTGGTTATGTGACGTCAACTAAAAAAAAGTGATATATGGGGGGTTGTGAGCCACTTTGCTAAAAAGTCGGTTTTGACTTCCAAAAAGAATATTGCAATGATGCGCAATAAAACAGAAGAAAAGCGCTCCAAAGAAGTAAAAAAAACATTAAAAAGGCAAACAAAAGAACAGCCACCAGCAAAAAGTGCTCGTATATAAAAGAAAACAAGCCCGCTGACAGATTTTCGTCACATTTTCACTTTTCATTAATATTTCTTAATTCAAAATATGAGAAAAATTGTCAATTTTTCCTTTTCATAAAGAATAACTGCACATGTGTGTGCTTTAACGACCTTTATGATAATCAAACCATCAATAGTACGCTGGCTATAGGTCTCGTTATGTTTGCACATAACTTCAAAAAGCAGAAACACAACACACCACAAAGTAGGATAGGAATACTTGCTTAAAAACACGAATTTTAAACTTTTAAATGGGTTGCTCACAACCCCCCACAAATTTTCGAAATGTCAAAAAATCACTTTTTTTTCAATATGAAATGAAAAAACAAAAAAAATTTTTAAAACTAATGATGAGGAAAGTTTTATGCATTTTTTAACTAAAATACAAAATTTACAGAACAAAAAAAATATTGATTTTTGGCAAAGTTATAGTCGAAAAACAAAACTATGATCACAACCCTCCACTCTCCCCTACTTTTTACCTAAAGGGTGATTTTTTAGCTATTATCTTTTTGGCAACACTGGCTTAAACAGCTCACGCACGTTTCGTGTTTTGTTTCACTGTCAAACATCTTCAGTTTGGTCTATAATTTAACCATGAATCGTCTTACAAACGAACAACGCTTGCAAATTATTGAATTTTATTATCAAAATGCGTGCTCTGTTAAGAAAGTTCATCGCGCGCTTCTTCCATTTTATGGTCAGTTTAATCGACCCACTGAATCGGCTATTCGGGCTATTGTGACTAAATTTCGCACCAAATTTACATTGTTGGACATTAAACCACCAACACGCTTACGTAGAGTGCGAACTGAAGAAAATATCGCAGCTGTATCGGCCAGTGTTAATGATGACCATCAATTATCGATTCGTCGCCGTTCGCAGCAATTGGGCCTCTGTTACTCAACAACGTGGAAAATTTTGCGGAAGGATTTAGGTGTGAAGCCTTTCAAAATACAGCTGGTGCAAGAATTGAAGCCGAACGACCTACCGCAACGTAGAATTTTTGGTGAATGGGCTCTTGGAAAGTTGGCCGAAGATCCACTTTTTTACCGAAAAATTGTGTTCAGCGACGAAGCTCATTTTTGGCTCAATGGGTACGTAAATAAGCAGAATTGTCGATTTTGGAGTGAATATCAGCCAGAAGCATTGCAAGAGCTACCAATGCATCCAGAAAAAGTCACAGTTTGGTGCGGTTTATGGGCTGGTGGCATCATTGGACCGTACTTCTTCAAAGATGATGCGAATCGTAACGTAACTGTGAATGGTGAGCGCTACCGTGAGATGATATCCAACTTTTTTTTGCCCAAAATGCAAGAGCTTGACTTGCATGACATGTGGTTTCAACAAGACGGTGCCACATGCCACACAGCACGCGCAACAATGGACTTATTGAGAGGCGAGTTCGGTGAACATTTTATTTCACGTTCGGGACCGGTCAATTGGCCGCCTAGATCGTGCGATTTAACGCCTTTAGACTATTTTTTGTGGGGCTATGTTAAAGCTCATGTCTATACAGACAAGCCCGCTTCAATTGACGCATTGGAAGACAACATTGAAGCATTTATTCGTGAGATACCGGCCGAAATGTTGGAAAGAGTATGCCAAAATTGGACTAAGCGGATGGACCATTTGAGGCGCAGTCCCGGTCAACATTTGCATGAAATAATCTTCAAACATTAAATTATATGGACCGTACTATCGATTCAAATAAAGATTTCATGCATTTTCCTGAATTTTATGTGTTTTTTTTTAAAAAACTTTCCTATAGCTCTTAAAAAATCACCCTTTACAACTGTGTATTCTATTTATTGTCATTCTTAGAAATGGCTCGACCACTAGAAGTCGTAACCAGAAGTGTCATAAAAATCTCTAGAGAATTTTGTATGCAGGAATGCAATTAGAATGAATCTTAAACGACTCTATATATAAAGTAACAATTATAGGTTCGGTTACTAAATCAAATAGAAGCAAAGCCGTACAAACTAAGTCTACTAGGCTCCAAGTATTCGCTCCTAACTCGCTTAATTGCAATCAGGCCTGTTCCCGTTTTCGATTTTAATGAATTTCAAAAACTTTCTGTTTTACTTGGCTTTAACTTCGAAATCCCATTTATCTTGCTAATGGCTAAAAGAGTCAAACAAATGCTTTATTGAACTTGTAGTAGAGTTCAACATAATAAAATATTGGCAATCCTAATCAAGCCTCCGTCTGAATTGGGAGAATGTTTTTAAAATGTGCTCCGACTCACATAAAGTGGAAAATTAAGCTGGATAAATAAAAAAAAAATTGTCAGCTCTTAGGGTCGAACACTAGAACGAGAGTGTATAAGTAAAGCTGCCTAATGAAATTCTCTTAAGACAGTGTAAATATTTAGAGAATTTAGCCTTCTATGATGAAATAGGACAAGTTCAATTTGATAAGAGTTCCTCTTTAGTGAATTTTAATAGCCAAGTATTTTATATTAAAATCAAAACTAATTAGACTTTTGGACTTTTGCGAAAAGCTTTTTATTTAGATTTTTTCATTTGTTTCCCGCCCGCCCGTACCATGGAGCTTGAAATACAAAAATTAGAAAGTTCGTTAGAGGTGCAGTATCAACCGTATTCTGGACTGGTCTTCCTTACAGTTGATAATCGGTTTGAAATTGGTAATTTCTGCACAATTAAGCGATATTAAATTACCCCATATCGATACCAAAACGCCTATTTAGAATAGAGGCAAGCCAATTACGGATTGACCGAAGTTTATTTACCCTTTCAGCTCGTAAACTGTTTTAAAATAAAGATTTTAAATGAGTTTCATAAAAAATTTTATTTTCGCTTTGAACAATGTTAGTTAAGTGATTTCCCAAGCTCAGCAATAAATGGCGCCACTTTCTTGTGTTCAGTTCAGCCATATAAACGGCAGCAATTTGATTTATTCATACGAACAAAAAAGTTTTTCTCAATAGAACGACTTATTCAACCCATCGTTTCTATGTCAGCTACATGCTATAGACATCCGATCCGGCCGGTTCCAACAATAGTTTGGTTAAGATAGCTTTAAAAACGGACAGAGGAGAGAGCATAGAAAAAGACGGACAGACGGAAGGACATTGCTAAATCAACTCAGCTCGTCATGCTGATCAAGAATATATATATACTTTATATGGTCGGAGATGCTTTCTTTCATACGTCACAAGCATCAAAGTAATCTGCCAGGTTATAAAAAAAAGGGAATACTAACTTCGTCATAGCCAAACTGTTCCACATCGTCTGGTTGTGAATACAAAAATGCTAATGAAAGCAAATTGAGGTGCAAATAAAATACGTAATATTTGCTAAACATACCAGCGATTACGTGAGTTATATGTAATTACTTATTGATTTAAATGAATAAAATAAATATGCAAATCTCAAAACAGGTTAAAGTGCATTAGGTAATTAGTATTTAATTTCTACACCTCATGAATGTTGTATTTACTTTAATGTGCCATTATGTATTTCAATTCTCACTAAGTATGTATATATTCCACCCTGGCCACTTCCTGAATCGCCCATTTTTGCTAACCCCAAAAATTCCAATAATTCTTGTTTATTTATACAATGTAAACAAAGGGAAAAGTGCGTTACATTTGCTAGATCAAAAGTTGGCACAAATGTCGACAAAAGTCAATAAATAAATATGCCAAACTAAAAACATTTGTTTGTATAATTTATGCACACATCGAAATTGAATTAGCAATTGGTCAATTGAGAGTAAAGTCTTAAAGCTAATTAAATGCAACAAACTAAAGCCAATTGAGCCATGACAAGATTTATCGTCTACCGTCCGACGACATTTGATAAATTATCAAGCAAGAGAACTTTGAACGTTATTTTTAGCAAGGGCTGCACTTAATTAAAGCAAAGTTTGATTTAATCTTGCACCACGGTAAATGGTCACGTCATTTGCTTAGATGCCGATGAACAAAAGGTAAAAATTGTGAAAAATCAACTGAGAAAATCATGTGACGACAACGAAAGAGGAACAGAACTCGTGAGTGTCGTCGTGGACATGTGCACATGCTGGCACATCAAAGACTTGCCATTTGGGATTTAGGGATGCCTGTTTTACCTCAGCAACGAAAAAAAAGAAGAAACGAAACACAAAAACGAAATAGAAAAACAATAGAAATTTGTACAATCGATGATGCAATAAAAAATTTGGCTTGCTATGAAATATGAATGAACATTAAATGCATTTATATTGCTTACCTCCAACAACGGAGATTGATTTTCCAGAGGCACTAATGGTTTTTCCGGTTGTGGACGCGTTACAAAATAATACGCCACACTGGCTGCCAGGCTGGTCAAGGTTAGGGTGCCCAAAGTGCCGCCAAAATAACAAAGATAGCCATCGACCTCATCCCCTGTATAAAAAAAGAAAGACGAATTTACATGAAAATTGATTGTAAGTATTTATAGCATAGCCATCGGTGGCCTAAGTCACTCTTAGTTATTTTTCTCACACAGACGCTAGACAAACTTTTGACAGTGTGAGGCGGAGAGCATAGAAAAGCCAGTTAATCGGCAAGCACATTTTTCTGTCCTCCTTATTTGGCCGGCCCTGATTTAGCTAAATCTTTTCAAAAGTCCCGAGAGGTTTTAAATAGATTACGTTTTAGGCATAGCTCGTAAATAAATTTCAACTAGAGAGGGCGAATCAGTTATTTTTCAGTTATTGTTATAACCAAGGTGTCCTGGGGCAATTTGCCATTCACATTAATGGGTTACTCCTGCGTTACTTTGCCATCACTATGATAGGTAAATGGCTTTGTAAACGGGCTGCCGACAACCTGTTCCATTAAGATATGCCAGAGCCGAACTTCCCATTACGAATGCGTACATTATTTTAAAATTATAATGCAAAATGTTCGCAGTCTGTTTGTTTTCGATTACTTTTTCTCTAACGAAAGTCAGCGATTGTAGTGCCTTACATTATTCAACAGTCGTAATTATATTCTCAACTAGAACACGTTGAGTCTGCGCCGCTGGGTAACTGCGATTCAATCAACGCCTGCTAAGCTTTGTAAAAAAATTCAAATTAGTACAATAACAGGTTAAATTTTATACTTCAAGGCATGTATTTAGAATTACTATTTGAAATAGTCTTGAACGTTTCTCTGATCAAACTATGATCAAATATTTTTGCGCTTCTTCTGGCAAATTGGGATACTCAATTGATTTTCCCCCATTAAGATAGTGGATTTTCAACTTGGCCTTCTCCTTCCAACTAACGCACCACTTTAATAAACGCTAGTGAAAATAATGAGCGCTGGGGCGAAATTATTGCAGCCTTTTGCTCAAATGCATCAAATATGCAAAAACATTTAGTTTCTGGTTCGGAGTTTCTGGGGAGTTTGTAACATCGTTTTCTATAGTTGTTATATTTGCCGTAACCTTACCAATAATTCTTCATTTAAATCAAATTATGACTTGCGTGAAAGGTATGTGTCTAAATCTCGCGTCGCAAAACGTATTGGGCCGAAGTTTATTATTATTGTCAATTTTGTCAAGACGATGATTCAAATTTCCGTCAATTCAGTCGATAGTGCTCTACACAAATTGTTATGTCGCTTCCCAATGTTTTAATATTCGGCAAAGTTTTGTTTTGCTATTTTCCAATCATGACTTAAACCTATATAAACGTAAGAAAAGAGCAATTAGAAATAATGCAGAGTTATTAGTAAACATTATTATAAAATTATTACCAGTGCACTGCATTTCAGTTCATCGGAAACAATGACCGTGTTCAGCAGAACAACTTGCTCCATGATCAAGTATAAATTTGCAATAATCCTCCTACTGAATTCGAGTGTTGCGGCATCATAATGGCCAATTTGAGGTATCATGATACAGGAGCATGTATCAAAGAAATAGTATGCTACTTTAAAGTGATACTGCTCCCTCCAACAGTAAAAACTACTAGATTCAAAATTTATTTCTGATACCTGCTCAGGTATCAATTATTCTGCTTAACAAGCCCATTTAATCCAAAACATGTTGTTGGTTTTTAGTTATTGTTTAATGACAATTATTATTGTTTTAACCCTCTACTGCATGAGCATAGAAATAATAAAGAAAACAAATTTTTATGTAAATATGTGTTTATTTAGGTAAAGATAATATATATTTGGCCATATTTTTTTGGGGGGGGACATAGTTTGGGGGAAAATAATTAAGCCATATTTGGCTTGCTATGCATTTAGCGTATTTAAGAGTATGCCATATATGGCTTTCTATGCAATTAGGTTACTTCATGTGAAAGTTGGTAAAACAGTTTCTTTTGTCATTATAGCATAGAAATACATTGCATTTCTCACAAAAAGTGTATGAGCGGAAAGAACAATCGAACAGAATTCAGGGGAATTTCCTGGTGCTTTATTCTTTTGCTGGTAGAGGGAGTACCTTCCCTGCTTGTAGTCGGGGATGAAATTGGAGTCATCGCAGGACGTCCGCGCTTCTTAACTTTTCCTGCCTTGCACAGGTACTCAGCTATTAAAAGCTTGAAGTCGAAGAGTGGCATATATTAATCTGACTTACGACGCCATAGAATCCATGAATTAACCACGCACATATCAATCATGTGAAAAAATATTTTTTTATACCATTTTCTGGAACGCAATTTAATTCTATAAAGTCCCAGTAAAGAATCCAGTAATTCAACGCCACCCATATGGTAATTGTACACATCAACTGCCTTAGAAGAGTCGATTGCTACATACTTTTTGTCTTTCTTACTGAAAATTTCATATGTACATAGAATATATCATGCACGCGTTACTTGAGATAAGGCAACACAAAAATGATCTGAGCATAGAATTCCAACAGAAAATAGTGCAAAGAGAATAACTGATAGCAACGGTTTACGTATGTACATAAAAAAAAAAAAAAATATGCCATATATGGCTTTGTATGCGGTAGAGGGTTAATATAATTGTACTTTCTCAGATGCTAAATTTATTATTCAAACATAGTTAGCGTTACTCAAAAATCTTACTAAAACGACTACTTTGTTATATTTTCACCCAATAACGGTTATAACTAACAGTTGCTTAAAATAACCCCGTTATTTGACAGTAACGGTTACCAAGTAACAGTTATTGAATATTTCGCCCATCCCTACTCTCAACCCAATACTTAGTTTGCTCTGCTCACGTCGCTGACCGCAAAACAACCCGCTCTCGGGCCTTTCTCAACCGAATGTGTACTGCAATTACGCACTGATCGGTCTGAGAGCAACCCCATGCCAGGCCCAAGTCAGACAGTCGGTCATAAAATGAGTGCTTCTCGAAGACCAAAAAAAATGTTAGTTGAAAGGTTGCAGACTCAAGAGAGCGCCAGAGTTTACCCAGCGGCGCAGAGCTCAACGTGTTCTGTGGAAAATATGCATTACGACTGTCGAAAATGTAATGCACTACAATCGCTGATTTTCGTTAGAGAGATTGTAATCGAAAACAAGCAGACTGCGAACATTCTGCATTACAATTTTAAAAATAATGTACGCATTTGTAATGGGAATCCGATGACAGTTCGGCTCTGGCATACATCCTTTATTGCAGCCCGTTTACAAAGCGGCCATGCACATGGCAAAGTAATGCAGATTGTATGGGAGTATTTCCTTCATACTGATGGCAAAGTAACGCAGCAGTAACCCATTTTGTAATGGCAATTTGCGCCGCTGGGATGTGTTGCTCTCCTCTCACAACCAAAGAGAGGCAGAGAGCGTAGTTATTGGTAATTTCGGTACCTCATTTCAACTGTGGACCGAATTTTGCGAGCTCTGGTTGTAGGACAGGGACCAAAACTTTTAATTATCGGTTTGCTTGAAAATGCTCTAATTTGGATTTAACTCGTGATGTCCCAAGGATTTTAAAATATTTTCCGCTTTCTTTACACCGAGAATTGACTACAGATTGGTATTTAGTTTGTAAGAGATTTCTTTTTTAATAATAAATTCTTGAACTGTAGTTCCAAAACCATTTTTTTTCTCCTCCTTTTCCACAAAAAATTTTTTTTTTTCTTCCCAATCCTCTTCATATTTTGTATTTATTTGAAATAGTTGTTGGCTATGACAAAAACTTGTAAACCGGTTAAATATTAAAGCTTTGAACCTAAAACTTGGCATTTGAGCTGGTAATATGGAGTGCCCGGACTAAAACCGGTTTCTACCCAGTTTGAACCGGTACAAAAGTGGGCCAGATCAATAATTCAAAAATGGTTTCAGCTTTGAACTTGAATTTAGCTGTGTGGGTTGGTATTATGGAGTTAAATGCTTTCGCGGTTGAATTCCGGCTCCACACCGGTTCAGAGCAATTTTTCAGAAATTATTTAAAACCAGCTCCGAATCCGATTAAACCGGTACAAAAGTGGTTCAATTATTAAGACCCGAGCGAAGCCGCTTATACAGCTAGTATCTTATTGAAATATGAAAGAATGTCCAATTTATTATTTATTATTTATAATTATTTTTTCAACTTGCTTTTACCAGTTTTATTTATTAATTGACATCATTTATATTTACTTTGTTATACTTACAGAAATATGAAAAATTGCTGACTATCAAATGATTGACATAGGCTATAACCGATTTTTCCGGCGTCATTGTCTTCGTGTTTGCGTTGTAGTTCTTCCTCTTCTCTTGCTACCTGAGTGAATAAGTATTACGTGTTTAGCTTAATGATTGCCCACAAAACTTTTTGCCTGCAATGGAAAACAAAAAAAGCATTTTAAAAATAATTTAATAAATCAATAAAAATGCATGGTTAAGTTTAATATCGTATATACATTCGTTCTGTACGTAATAACACATTTAATGGGAACTGTGCCATATGGAATAATTAAAACACTCAAGCTCTTACAAATGTAATCGACTGGAAACCACATAATCATAAGACCGAAGCATCAATTTACCGCCTAATTAGACAATTTATCAATAAATAGATAGATAATTGCTATTGGGGGGCCACGGTCAAGTGATAACAATTAAAATGCGCTAAGTTTGAAGATGATTACACTAATTGTATTTACCGTCAAATCGTGCAAAGTTCACTATATTGATTTCTATCAGTTTGGGATGAGAGAGCACAGCTCTGTTTACGTTTCCAACAATCGGCAACAACAATAATGACTTTATATGTCAGGGTTTTGAAGAGGCGTCTTATCAGGCAGATGAAAAAAAAACAAATTGCAACTGTGATAAGTAGTTGGGTTTAAAATAAACCAAGCCAATATTAAAATGCTCTTTTTGGTTGGAACGAATATACAAATTTACATATAAAACTGTTAAACTTGAGCTTGAAACCCATTTACGGAAATCAAACTCGAACTGTGATTGTTCCACTTACATACTAAATGTCATAGTGGAAATATAAATGCTGTTTAAACAATTGCCTTCCTTTCCTTGAGTATTAGTTAAACCAGTTTTGACAAACAGATTTTACAATTCAAATTGAAATGCCAGAGGCAAAATTGCAACTAGATTTCTCGTAAACAAGTTTGTTTCTGGATAATTCAACTTTTCCCACACTATTTATAGAAACTCAATTTATGCCATTGAAATAAATGTATGCACATAACTAACAAAATGTTTTCCGCAGTAGCCAATGAAGTAAACAGAAGTGAGCAAAAATACTTTTAAATGGTTCTATAGAATACTTCCAAACAACTCGGGTTTGAAGAGTCCAATGCGTTCAAGTATTAAGGTTTGTTATGTTTTATTACAAAACAATTTTAACTGAGACTTTATATATGTATCTACCTCGTTTTTGCTTAGTAATTAGGCAGACAATAATAAGTATTTGAATTTAATAGCTACAACACTGCAAATTATTGCTAAGCATGAGTTATCAGTCTTGAGATAAATCCTAACAGCTGATAAGGCCCTTACCTCGAAACTCAAGGCCTTATTCCAAAAAATTGTTGATCAGTTATGCGGCGACAATGGTCTACAAATTTTGAGCATTTTTGTTAATAATTTTGATTAGAAATAGTAAAAAGAACGGTCTTGACCGACTTAAAATCCACACTATAACTGCCAAAGCCTACAGTTTCAACATTGTCCCAAAAGAATATAAAGATATAACAACTTTACATATTTGTTCGGAGTCAAAGTTTTTTATGAAATATTTGGGAAGTCTGAGCTGAACGAGAATATAAACGATATTTTTTTTTTTAAAACAGAACTGGAATCCTTTATCAAAAAGAACTGATTTAAACTCAGACCTAACCTAAACGAAACCGATATTTTAAATTTTTTTATACTGGTATCCCGGGAGACAAAGGTAGGGACCCAATAAATTGAAAACAATCTAAACGTTGTACCGGTACAGTTTCGGTTCTGAGTGCAACAACTAAACTGCAAAGCTGGCACTTAGTTTTGGGGGACTTTTACGTAATTTGGTTAAATCGCATGCTTTCATAAAAAAAATGAGTCTGCTTCAGCAAATCCTTTGTAGTGTATAGAAAACCCAGTCGCTTTGAAAATGTTCCTATGTTCTTAGATCTTCATTATAATGTCATGATAATCTAAGAACAAACGAGAGCGTAAGTTAAAGTCGGCTCTAACCGACTTCGAAATAACCGTTACTCATGAAAAACGTGTTTAACAGTGTTCCTGCGTTCCTTAGTGTGACCATCCGAAAAGTATGCAACATTTTTTTAGGGTGGGAGGGGTGGTAGCGGGGAAGGCTTGGTTCACTTTTTTGCTCATAACTTGAGAACCGTTCATCCGATCTTTATCATTTCTTCGGCAAACCGATTCATTTTGCTAATTACTAACTATCTATGGCAAGTACGAATCGTCTATCTTTAAAACTGTAGGAGATATAACGTTTTTTCAAAGGAGGGAGGGGGGGAGGGGCGTGGCCAAAATTGGAAACAAACTTGATTTGCGTGCAGATAAAAGAAGCATTTGTCCCAAACATGTCAAACCTCTATCTCTTACCATCTCTGAGATCTAGGTGTTCATACAGACAGACGGACGGATGGACAGACGGACAAGTCTATATCGACTCGGCTCGACTGATGCTGATCAAGAATAATATATTTATAAGGTCTGATATGATTCCTTCTGCCTGTTAAATACATTTGCACGACTTTAGTATACCCTTTTTACTCTGCGAGTACCGGGTATAAAAATAGAGGAAAGCTAACTTCGGCTCGACCGAAGTTTATATACCCTTGGAGCATGATACATTCCTGCCAGTTTTTTATATGGCAGCTGTACGATATATCATCCGATTTTGATCAAACTCTCAAAAATTGTGTTGAGACAGATAATATTCATAACTGGAACGTACAAAGACGCTACCATTGAAAACAAAAAAGTTTTTCTCACTAAAACTATTTTTTCGACCAATCATTCCTATGGCAGCTATATGCTATAGTCATCCGATTTGGATCAGACTTGACAGAATTGTGTGTTAGCATATCATATTGATCAGTAACGAGTTTGGGAGCGATAGCATTGAAAACAAAAAAGTTTTTCATACTAAAACTTTTTTTCAGACTTATCTTTTGTATGGCAGCTATACTATATAGTTGCCCGATTTTCATAAAACTTGCTGAAATTATGTGAAAGCATAAAGAACTTATAATTACGAGCTTTGGACACGTTTGCATGGAAAACAAAAAAGGTTTTGTCACTAAAACTAGTTTTTCAACCTATCGTTCCTATGGCAGCTATATGCTATAGTCATCCGACAAATGTGCTGCGTTTTTGTGCCAAAAGACTTCGTGAAAAGTTTGGTTAAGATAGCTTTAAAACTGACGGAGGAGATAGCATAGAAACAGACGGACGGACAGACGGACAGACTTACATGGCTATATCAACTCAGCTCGTCACGCTGATCAAGAATATATATACTTTATGTGGTCGGAGATGCTTCCTTCCATGCGTTACAAACATCTGGACAATTTCAATATACCCTCTCCAAGGGTGTAAAAATTAGTTTTTTTATTCATTTCTCTTCAAGTGAATCTTAATCAGGAAAGCAGCTCTGAACAAGGCTGCAAATCTCTGAGATTCTGAAGAACGTTCGGTTCGGGGGTTCCAACCCATTTAAAAGTGTTTTGGTAAAAAATAAATCATATTTTTGGCTAAGGAAGCCTAGTTCATTATAATAATCATTCTCTATCTGGGCTCACAAATGTGCCTGGACTTTATATTGAAGAGCGTGCCTTATTGGATATAATTTTCAAATAATAATGTTCCGATTCAGTACTATAAAAAATAATTTTTAAACGGTGAAAATATTGTGATAATTGTGATAAGATCTTAAAAAACTGACTAAAGATATTCTTTGAACTGAACCTTTTTTAAGCAGGACAGATCCGGTTTGGGACCAGGTTCGGAAGGTTAAGAATTTTAAGGCTCGGTTGTGAGTCCGGTTTGACAGTACTGCGAGTTTAGTTCAGGACCGGTTGAAAGTGGAGGCTAAGTGGATTCATACATGTATTTGTACATATAAAAGAAACAGATAATTCAAATAGATCAGTATTTTCCCCAAAGGTTTTAATGGCATCAAACTTCCTAATTTTTCCTGAGAAACGTTCCCAATATTAGGAAGATGAAAACTCGACAAAGTTTACACATTTGCCTTTGGGATGGGCAAGTACGAGGTAGAATGTTTGTTTTTTGGAAGGAAAAATGGATGGACGCCAAACCAGTGACCGATCTTTTTCTTATATTTTATCGGTACATACCGGTACCGAACCGAAATATAAAAAATAAAAATCTAAAAATAAAATTCCAAGAAGAGCTCAGAAATATACCAAAATAACACCCTTCCCAGTTCCCCACTACTCCCGCCCACATCCTACATCCCACCCACATCCCACCCACATCCCACCCACATCCCACCACCCTATTCCGCCATACCACATATCCCACCTCCCCGACTTCCCGTCCACTTTCCCACTTTCCGCCCAACAACATCCTTCACCCAGGGTATCGTTTCCACCTTGAAACACAAGAATCATTGACCTAAAAAGTTTAAGCACGAGAAAAAGTTATGTTCATGCAGAAATTTTCCGAAATTCCGACCGTTGGGTCAAATTTTCCAACATAGGAAAATCACTACGAACTATTTTGTATTCTATCTTTACAAACCGATTTCCAAGCCAATCGGATAAAAGTCAGTTTTTTCATGCAGAATTTTCCGGCCATTTTCCTTGTGAGCGGATTTTCCAAAATCTGGAAAACAAGTGTCGAATTAGTTCTCGTACTAAGCTTACAAACTCAGTTTCAAGTCAATCGGATGAAAAAGAAAATATTTCGCATACAATTTTTTCCGACTTTTCCGGGTCGAATTTTCCAAAACCCCGTCTTATACCACCTTCACCAACAACAGAAACTCCTGTCCAAATTTCAGCTTTCTATCTCTTACCGTTTAGCTGTGCGATGATTGCCAATCAGTAACAGTGAATCAGTCAGTCAGAAAGACACTCTTTTTATATTTATAGAGATTAAATATAAAACAGAACTTTTACCGAAACATATGTTTTGAAATACGATTCGGTTTGATTCCATGTTTCCAACACATGTATTCAAAATGGAATATCTTCCCCTGAATAAATCGCAGAATAGTTTGAAATAGTTTATTTCAAGGTAAAGAATACGTACTTTTCAATTCATCAAAGAGAGTCAAAACAAAAGTATAGCTCCTTCACAAAAGGCCCTAAAAAGTCTTAAGAAAGGCATTTGAAGGAACTTTAAGCTCAAATTACCAAAAAGACGTGTTGAACCATTTCCGAAACCCGATTCGTGCTCAGCACATAAAAATCATTTAGAATCACCACCAAACCTTCAATATACTGCACCTTGTTGCCTAGTGAAATCGTCGTATTTATTCTCCAACAAACCAATCTCTCACACAATGAAACGTAAAAAAAAGAAACCGTTTAACTGTCCCAAATTGTAATTTTTTTCGTTTTTTTCGATTTTTTCGTTTTTCGAATTTTTAACTTTTAAGCTTAACAAGCACAGTCCTACTTACAATCTTTACAAAAATACAAAAAAAAATATTCAAGAAATCTTTAGAGGATTTCGATTAAACCTCAGCATTGCGAATTTACACACACTGGCAGTCTGCCATATTTTCAGGTATCAGTTGCTGTCATACATGTGTGAAGTCCTGCCAGGGACAGTGTCAGCTGACTGTTGACATTATAAGTTCGAAATTCCCAATTATTTTACTCAGTGTGAACAAGTATCCTAAGCTTTTTGACCGGTTAAAACCGACTGCCAAGTAGGTATAATGCGTTCGGTTATATCGCCATATGAACTAGCTTGATAGAAATTTCCTTTATAAATATTTTAATTATAATCATATTTAATGTTCCAAAACGATTTGTTTTAGGTTTGATTTAGAATTTCGGTTCACGGTTCAGTTTACAAGTGGCTCTGTTGGTCTGCATCCCTTTTAACTTTTACCATGTATAATTTCTGCCTAGTTTATTTTACGTTTTCCGATGCTCGTTGCTCTAAGGCGATTTGCTGGTCACAAGCCCTGTTCAATCACTAAGACGGCCCACTTTACCCACATTTCAGTGCATCCTAAAGAGCTTCTTTTTGTTCTTACTGATAAGTAAGTGGCAGCCAAGAAAACAAAGCAAAACGACACAAAACAAAATCTTTTACTTTATCAGTGGGTGAAGTGGAACTTTGTACCCCTAGACTGGCCAGACATAATGCGATTACAACACTTCGAGAACATGCAAAAAGATGACCCAAAATAGCAATATTTGAACTATAACCCAGCTTCTTATGCAATATTTAGATTCCTATTGATTTTATATGTGCCGGGTCAAAGAAGAAGAGAGGTCAAGGCGGTTCTTTACTTGCCATGTTTTTGGCCATTGATTTTTGTTTTACACGTGAGAGGACCCCCTCTTTGGACTTACCACTGAAACGCGTTGGTTTTGATTTCTAATTTTAGAACCTACATATATTTATTATTCCATAGGTAAAAGTGTTTCGGTTGAGGGAAAATCAATGAGCAGATTTTAACGTTTCGACATTTACAATGATTTTTTTTTTGTAACCGGGCTTTGTGTTTTAGGGAGAAAGAAAAAAGTGTTAAGAACCGAATACCGAATAACCGAAAAAGGCTGCTTAACGCATTGAGCGACAGAACAGAACTGAGCGGAAAAAGTGAGTTCCAGACATCAAAGCCCGTCGTTCGTCGTTCAAGCCGGGCATGCGTGCAGTGAACTTGCGGACTGCATGAATGAAGCCCAGAGAGCGAGAGAGGGTGCCAGTCAAAACAAACTTAGGTAAGGCGGCTAAAATGGCAAACAAACGCCACGTGCTGGCTAACAGAGAGAGAGATAAAGAGACAGAGAGAGAGATTGGGTGAAACATGGTGAGAGAGGGAAGCCTTGTAGGCGTATTGAATTGTGTCTGGTCTGAAACGGAGAGTTGGACAGTCAACCTGCAGTCGTGTCGTCTGGTTCTTGGTCTTCCTATTCCTTCTTTAGTGGTAAGGGCACAGTAGAGTCGCGCATTTCGACCTGAGTACTGAGGCATTTCAACGAGGGTGGCTTGATGAATTTTTAATACATTTTGAAACTAGTGTTAACTAGAGTACCTTACACAAACAAACGAGCATTTTGTAACCTTGAATGTAACCTTCAACCTTTCAATGAATACGTGGAAAAGTTAACTTTGAGGTCACTGGGCACCTGCCATTTTTTACAACTCTTTCTGGCAAAAGTCAGAGCTGTAAAAAAAAGATTCATTTTTGAATTAAATCTAAGAATCATTTAGGCATCGAATTGCTAAATTTTCAATTAATTTATTATTATTTTCAACAACAGAATTGAATTGAGTTTGATTTAATTTTTTTAGATTAAAAAGGATTGAATTGATTTTTATAAATTCAAATGAGTTAGAAAATTTGTTTGTTCATTCATTTGATATCATACAGAATTGACTTAACTTTGGTACTAAATTAATTTTGTCACTTACGAGGGAGCCACTTAGTTTATGCAGACGGTTGGTTTAAATCTTTTGAAAAATTAGTTGGAGCCACAGAACTTCGAGAGATTTCATTTTCTTATTGGAAAATCTAATTAGAACACCAGATGTTCCACTTAAAGTTCCATCTCTAAAAACAGGGCTGAATCTCTAGCCAAAAATTTCTCTTATTTTAGTTAAAGGTTAATTTAATGTTTAACTGATTTTTTTGATTGTTTTATATGTTTTATATGCATTTTTTAAATTATAATTCAAATTTAAGTCCGATTCTCCATAAATAAAATGCAATGTTAAAAAATTTGTTGGCGCATGCGGTATAACTTGCCGCCCTTAATCCACTGGCTGTAAAGTAGATGGCGACACCATTGACAGAGGGAGCCGCTGAGGTGGTAGCTTTAATAAATCTCCAAACAAAACACGGGAGGTTTGAAACCAACCAATATCTGTGGCACCTTAGAATTGGAATTCGGTTGGAATTTGGTTGGAAGAGGTTTCTGTGGCACCCCGATAGCCTGTTTTAAATTATATATAGTGTTACAGTGCGGCATTAAACAAGAAGGCAACTTTGTGTGTGCCGAAGTTTTTATTCCCTTGAAATGATTTGAAATATCAGAGTTTAAAAAACACAAAAAATTAAAAAAAAAATTGGGATCCAAAAAAACCAAAAAAAAATATCGCTAAAGATTGGTTTTTAATTCTATAAAAAAATCCAAAGATGCCACAAAAAAAAAAAAAAAATTATTTTATATTTAAAAAATATATTTGGAACACCAAATGTTCCAATTGATTTCAATTAAAAACCAGGGCAGAATCTATCTCCAAAAATTTCGCAAGATGTGTGTTAATTTAATGATTAATCAAATTTTTAAATATGTATCAATTTTAAGTCGCTCTACACAATATGATGCAAATTTAAAAATTGTGGCGCCAAACATGTGGTATTAGTTTCCATCCCTAACCGCTAGCTGTCATTTAGAGGGGGACACTCGACAAGCGCTAGTGAGAAAAGAGCTTTGCAAAATCTACTAACAAAACATTAGAGGTTTGAAACCAACCAAAAGAAATTTCTGTGGCACCTAAGAATTGGAATTCGGTTGGAATTTGGTTGGAAGAGGTTTCTGTGGCACCCCGAATATAATATTAATAATCGCTGATTTCGTAGACGTTAACATTAAAAGTAAAATTTTTTTTACTAAGATCCATTTTTCTACCGATAGTTCCTGTGGCATCTATGAGATATAGTCATCCGATCCGGTTGGTTCCGACATATTAGCAGCGTGCAGTAAAAAGAAGATCCTGGGCAAAGTTTAAGCTGGATAGCTATAAAACTGAGAGACTAGATTGCGTAGAAACAGACAGACCCGACGGACAAAGTTTAGCTACTCAGCTTTTGTGGCCGCGTGTGGCCCAGCGGTTAGTGTTTTGGACCGCTGGGCGGGAGGTCGGGTCTGATCCCCCTCTGAACATCAAATAAAAAGTTTTTTTCTTTTAGAAATTAGCTTTTACACATCCGCTCACCTTCACCAGCTAGTGGCGGCAGCTGTGAAGAAACTAGCCATGAAAAAGCAAATTCTCAAACTTTGCCGTTCGGATTCGGCGTTAAACTAGGTCCCTTTCTTGTGCGAAAATTTAAGGCACACACGCCAAGAGATTGTGAGAAGCTTGGCGCCCCCTTGGAGGGGCTGTATAGCCATTTTTACCTTTTACTCAGCTTGTCGCCCTGATCAAAAATAAATATATAGGGTCGGAAGTGAATATTTCTATGCGTTGCAAGACTTCTGGGCAAAATTAAATACCCTTTTTAAAAGTCCTATTAACCGGACCAATAAATTGTGAAACTAGAAGATATCAGATAGCAATATATCATACCGCTACATCAGCTCGAGTTTGTGTTTAATATGCACCTTTATACTAGCAACTAGAGCTGAAGAAAACATCGATGTTTTTAGAAATGCATCAATATTTTGAAAAAATTGAAAACATCGATGATTTTACTTTTATTTTATATCAAAAAATGTCTGCAAAGGAAGCGAGAAAATGGCGTAAGAATTTATTTAAATTTGTAGTAATGGTAGGGGGTTCACTTCGGGGCTAAGGCCAGTGAACCTTTTTGGGTTCGGGTTTACAGAGCTTACATATAGCTCGATGTAAGGATGAGAAATAGGCACCTAAACATTTTATTCATATATACGAGTTTACTGGCTTGATAATATCATATTCGAGCTTGGGTCATCAGGCGTTTAGATGTTTTTATTCCAAGGCTTGCAAATACGTTTGTTGTAAAATGGAAAACTTTACATTTACAGCAGCTAGAAAAAAATCTAATAGAACATGTTTTTTTTTTTTTTTGTACTTTTTTTGCTCAGTTCAGGTTCGGGATCTGGAAAAACAATCTTCTACTTCAGGTTTGCAAAAGCAAGCATCAGTCTTGTTTGGTTTAATAGACTCGGTTCCATTTATCTGCCTCAGCAGTGTCCAGAGAGCTTTGCTATCCTTTAAAGCGTTCAAGGCTATTTCCATCTGCTTATAGTATTCTTTTGCGTGCGCATACATAAGGTGTTATATTCTTTGTTGGCTTCCTAGTAAGTGGTTTTTGCAGGGCTTGTGGCAGATGACGCAGTAGGCACATTTCTTTGCTTCTTTATTCTGCGCAATCTCTTCAAAACCTTGATTGTTGGCTGGTAATACATAGCATCTTTTTTCGGTCTTTGCATAAATTGAGCTGCCTTTGTGATCCATTCAATGCAAGATTCAAATTTTTTACCAACTCCTCCAGCTCCGCGCTCTTTTCACATTAGCTGCGTAGCAGGTGATCTTTTTCCAGGTGATGTGTCGGTGAGATCTGCAAATGGTTAAAGTACATTTCGATTTTAAATTCCATATCTGTCACAAATGATGCCATTCACCGATAATTATGTACATAGTAGTCAATCGTTATCGATTTCTGTGCGCCGACAAATGTAAAGTTCCCATGTCGGTCGCTTTTTGATTAAAACAGTCAGATTAAACGATTCGCACATCTCAATTAATTTTTCCAAATCTCATCTATGATCATGTCGTTTGCTCCTATTGGAAGTTTCGCATACCCCGGGTTTGAATGCTGTCATACGCTATGCGGACATGTAGATCGCCGACTATAATTGCATTTGGTAAATCGGACTGAAGTAGGGCATCGTATAATTTACGTAGTGTTCTGACCACCGACAGTTCAGTTGGACTGGGAATATGTTGAAAAGCTCGTTGTCCAAGGTGATTTCAATAAAATTAATGTCTAGGACCGTACAAAATATACTATTTATTTTCTGCTTGAAATCTTTTTGGACTGGCTCGTTCAGCCTCTGTTTCCCCGTAGTTTCTAAAATAGGCCTCGCAATGTTCTATACTACTACGAGTATCTTAATTTCGATACCGGCTCGATACCTATCCATTAAAATATCCAACTCCTTATTAGCACAAAGACAAAAAATATTTGTTGATGATCCATTGGATGATTTCTATATCCATTTGGACTGGATATTTATACCCTTGGAGAGGGTATATTAAAATTGTCCGGATGTTTGTAACGCACAGAAGGAAACATCTACGACCACATAAAGAATATATATATTCTTGATCAGCATAACGAGCTGAGTTGTTAGAGCCATGTCCGTCTGTCCGTCCGTCTGTCCGTCTGCTTCCTATGCTATACCCCTCCGTCAGTTTTAAAGCTATCTCATCCAAACTTAGCACGAAGTCTTTTGGTATAAATACGACTGCACATTTGTCGGAACCGGCCGTATCGGATGACTATAGCATATAGCTGCCATAGGAACGATCGGTTGAAAATGTAGTTTTAGTGAGAAAATTTTTTGTTTCTAATGCTATCTGTTCCCAACCCCCGTATTTATAAGTTTTCTATGATATCACATAATTTCAGCGATATTTATCAAAATCGGTCAAATATATTGTATAGCTGCCATACAAAGTTAGGTCTGAACAAATCTTAGTGAGAAAATTTCTTTTTGGTGTCCAATGACTATCGCTCCCAACCACCTATTCTATAAGTTTTCTAAGATTTCACATAATTTCATCGAGATTTATCAAAATCGGACAACTATTTAGTATAGCTGCCATACAAAAGATAGATCTGAAAAAAAGTCTTAGTAAAAAAACTTTTTGTTTTCAAGTTCATACCTTCTAAATTTTGCATTCATATCTGCAACCACTTCTGAGATAAGGCGCTAATCCACTTTTGAACCAGTTCGATACCAGCCCTGTACCAGTAAAATGTTCACATCCATATTAATCAACCTACAGTCTAAATTTTAAGTTCAAAGCTTTAATAACTTCTGAGATATGACACTGAACCACATTTGAAATATATTCAAAGGTCTCTTAAGTCTTGTTCTCAGTTGTGGTAAAGGCAGCCAGTAAAATGTTGAGCGCAGTGATCATGTACACACCGATTAACAGAAGGTCATTGGTTCTGGCATACCTTCGTGAGTGCTTGTATCGTTTCAGTCCACGCTGCAATATTATAAATTATATTGGTCAATTGGCTTTGATATTACAAAAAACTTACCTTAAGTATCAGAATTATGCCCACCATAAGTTGTAGGACTAGAGAAAGTATAACCATGACCATACTGAAGTAGAAAAAGGAGGCCTCTTTATTGTAGATGATCAGAAAACGTAGCTGATTGGCATTTGCAGAAAGCAGGGCTATGTCCATAAGGCCTGAAAACCTAAATTATATTTTGGGTTTGAATTTTAACTTGATTAATTTTCACCTTCCGCCACATTTTTGTTTGCAGCAAAGCTATTGCCACCAGATAAGTCGCTCGAACTTTTCTTTGTCTTGTCCGGCTGAGCTTCTTCTTCTAAGACTTCTATTTGTTGCACCCGCTCTTCCAAAGCAACTTTATCTAGTGTATCACCACCACTGCAACATTGTCCTGTCATCGTGCTAGTATAGCTGCCCTCTAAGCTGGGTGTATTTCCCTCCTCCATAGCTAAAACCACCTCGTGGCTGTCCATCGCGAATGATATTCTACAAATAATTAAATAAATTTTTAAACCTAAATCATAAGAATGCAAAAAAGCTTTTGGCTTGCGGTCTGGATAGTCTGCGGTTGCTTTTGTACGGAATTGATAAAAAAAATAAAGGGAGAATCCGACCCTGACCCTACTGTATTTAGGTCAAACACCAAAAACAAAACAAAAAAGTGCCTGTGGTTGAGTTATGTGCTAAAAAAAAAGCCGCCTAAATGTATGCTACATTAAAGTTGCATAAACCAAAGGCCGGTTTCTGTTTGTCGTCGACAAACTCGTCAAACAAAAAGACTCACAGGTTTATGCTCGATAGCTTGGTCCAAATTTTAATTAATTCTTGCTGAACCCTAATTATAATGGCATATCTTATGTACAAATCGGGGGTAACCTTTTGGGGGCACTTGCCGGTCAACTTGTCTTTGTAAATTGTCGAACTTTTCGACTCGAGCAGCTATTTTAAAAGGACACAAGAGTCTCTGTACATGAGTCTTTGAACTAGAGTTACTGAACAAAACTCACTGTACAAGTAAACAAACTCCTTTGACTTTTATTGTGGTGGACGTCTGTGCGCTTAAGCTCAATATTTTTAACTAAATTCAAGCTATTCAGCAAAGCTCGGTGACTGCGACAGCGGCCAAGGGATGCCTCATTTTTGCCGAATTTTGTCGACACAATTTGTTGGTCCATTTCTGAATCTGAATCTGCAGCGTAATCAGTTGCGTCACCAGTCGAGCGCTGAGCCAATTCTTATAATTAGAAGTTAGCGTAATAACTTATTTGAGTCACTTAACTGGAGTTGTATGAACAGGAGTTAATAACCAAAATCCTAAATAAAAAAACAGAGAAAAAAAAAAAAAAAAAGAGGCATAAAAAAAGAACTCAGCTACTAACAAAACTCACTGTACACGAGTCTCTGAATAAGAGTGACTTATCAAAAAGGAGAAGAAGAAAAATATGTTCACTTGTTTAGTTTAGTGAGCGAACAATTTTTGTTCAAGCCTCATAAAACTCTGATTACACAACGCAACCAAATTAAGCTTTCTATCCAGTTTATTGAAGTGTTTCTAAATGATTTGCTGAATGTTTTGCTAAATGATTGCTGAATGCTGAACACGATTGTGTTTTATGAATCATTTTTTTTTGGGTTTTGGTAATTTTAGCTTAAAATCGCTAGAAAATCTAATTTGAACCTTTCAGGAAAGCTAAGTCTAGTATGATCTCCTAGCTTTCAAATAAATTTCTACACCCAATAAAAAATTGTATTCAAAATTACACAATTCAGAAATCAATTTGAAACTATTGAGTATCAAATTCTCTTTAATACTCCAAGCCAAAAATTAATATCTTCGAAAGTTTTAACATGATATTTCGAGGATTTAAAATTGATCCTAACATGTATCAGGTTGACACTATATTGTATTAATTAAACTACATGAAAAAAATGATATGATCTGGGACTTAATATTATATTTTATCATATTAATAAAAAGCAGATATGACAAACTTGAAATTGACCTGTTTGAAAATATAAATTTGACCTTTTCAGCCATATCAAAATGATATTTTTAAGATTAAATTGATATTTTATAATTTCATTATTACAAAACGAAAAAAGTTAATTACAAATGGCAATCAATGCTACTAAGTTTTGTTTAAGCTAAGTACTATTTTTATTGTTTTATAGAAAAAAAAATTATAGAATTTTTAATTTCTTGACGCTGCCTTGACTTGGGACCACCTGCACGTCACCAATTGAAATGTCATCTTACCGCACTAAGCTATCAGGCATGCGTGTGAAAACATGGCTGTGAGCCTACTTATACATTCCTTTACGTTGCTTGAAGCTTCGATTTGAACTCTGTCTGTCTCTTTTTTGGCATTTTCTGTACATTACTTTCCCATTAAGAGAGTTTCGAAAATAAACAAAAATATATCCGTTAAATCTTTTCTAATATCGTTTGACAAATTGATATTATGTATAGTTCAAATTAAAAGTTATTGTTTAGAAATAATGTTAATAACGAAAGCAAAGCTAAAACTTCGTTTGCACCGAAGTTTTGATACACTTGAAATAGCTTGTCTCAACGGTTAGGGACTTCGACCAAACTTCGCAAATCAGGTTAAAAACATGACATATTACCCATAACCGTGTTTGAGAGCGGTAATATTGAGAACAAACCAGTTTTTCTCACTAAAACCCATTTTTCGAACGAACATTTGTATGGCAGCTACAAGAAGTAGTCATCCGATCCGGTCGGTTCCGACATATTAGCAGCGTGCAGGAAAAAGAAGACTCTGTGTTTCAGCTCGATAGCTCCAAAACTGAGGGACTAGTTCGCGTAGAAACAGACAGACGGACAGACGGACGGACAAAGCTTAATCGACTCAGCTCGTCATGCTGATCAAGAATATATATACTTTATGTGGTGGAGATGAGGGGTTCCTTCTATGCGTTGCAAACTTCTGGGCAAAATTATAATACACTTTTTCAAGTGTATAAAAATGATTTTTGACAAAATGTCAATTTAACCAGCTCACATCAAATTGACAAGGATTTTTTTTTTCTGTGTGGGTCTTATTAGTTTGATAATTCAACTATCAAACTTTTAGTAACATTTTGATACTAGCTTTTATTAATTTAATAATATTTTATCAAATTCCCAGCGGCGCAGAGCTCAACGTGTTCTGTAGAAAATATCCATTGCGACTGTCGAAAATGTAAGGCACTACAATTGCTGATTTTCGTTAGAGAGATAGTAATCGAAAACAAACAGACTGCGCACATTCTGCTTTACAATTTTAAAAATAATGTACGCATTCGCAATGGGAAGTTCGGCTCTGGCATACATCCTTATTACCTAGTAATGCAGGTTGTCGGCAGCCTGTTTACAAAGCGGCCATGCATATGGCAAAGTAATGCAGATTGTATGGGAGTATTTCCTTCATACTGATGGCAAAGTAACGCAGGAGTAACCCATTTTGTAATGGCAATTTGCGCCGCTGGGTTTGAGTAAAATAACTTTGCTCCTTAGAAGCGACAAAAATAACATTTTAAAAAACAAATATATTTTATTTTAAATTTAAACTCTTTCAAGAAACTGTAACACTGGTTTACTGCATTTCCGATCCCGACCATTTGACAGTCATTTCATATGTGAAACTCCCTTCGCTGAGTCCAAGAATGCAGTCCAAATATTTTTTAGTGGGGCGGGGCTTTTCGAGAAATCGCGGAAAAGCTAGTTTTTGATTTTGAAAAAAGTACCTTTAGAAAAATGTGTATATCTTCAGTATCGGTTCATTCATTATAAAATGGTAATGCTTTTTTGGAAAGTAATTGAATGCCCTATCATTCATTGGTACACCACTTCTTAATCCGCTGCTTGCATTCGGCGTTATAAAGGCTTTTATCGGCAACTTTGCATTAAATTTATGAATTTTTAAAAAAGCTATAGATTTTAAGTGCGATTTTCACCACGAAAAAAATTGTATAAAATTTATTTTATTGCTGGTCACTAAAGATTTCTCTATTAAAAATAAAACGCCACATAATTCATTTCAAATCCGTCCAAGATTATTGAAGTTATTGGCATTTAAGTAAAAATGGAAGGTTTTAAGTTCATGCAAATTGATTAAGTTTGATTGTTTTTGTGTTCGTCGGAGTAGGCATAGTTAACATTCAAACTATTCTATTTAAGGAGCTACTATGACCTGCCAAAGATTTTTTGTGATTGACTTCGGTTAAAATGAGTCTAAGACGTCAAATTGAATGCAAAAAAAATTTACGCTTACATATAAAATTACTCCGCTAACAATTTCAACGACATTTACATAAATTATACGAGCTTTATCACCGGCCGAAGATACCTTTTCTCTATTTTTGCTCACTTATGTCTTATAAAAAAAAAAGTGAGAAAGTCAGTCAAGCCCGACTATAACATACTCTGTACCCGGTGTATATGCTGAATGCGTCATGCCACTGTGTTCATCTCTAAGATTTTTTTTTTCTCTCTCTTTGATGCATGCAATGCGGTGTTGTTTGCGTGTGCGTGGGAGGCCTCTTTTTTACACTTTTTCTCATAACATGAGAACCGCTCATCCGATCTTTATCATTTATTCGACAAATCGATACATATTGCCAATGCTACCTATCTTTAGAAGGTACGAATCATCTATCCCTATAAAACTGTCGGAGATATGACGTTTTTTTAAAATTGCGGGGGCGGGAGGGCGGAAAGGTGAAAATAAACCTGCGGGAAGTATAACAAGCATTTGTCCCTTTTGTATCAAACCTCTATCTCTTACCATCTCTGAGATCTGTTTGTTCATACGGACGGACAGACGGACGGACAGACGGACATGGCTATATCGACTCGGCTGTTGATGCTAATCAAGAATATATATACTTTATAGGGTCGGAAATGATTCCTTCTTCCTGTTACATACTTTTGCACAAACTATGTACCTTCGGTACAGAGTATGAATATGTAATGACCGCAAGCGCAGCGCAATTTTATTAGGATATTGATTCATTTTTGACTCTTGCACTAATTTTTCAACCTAAGTCAATCACAAAAAAATCTTAACCAGGCACAAAATAAATTTTGCAGGTCATAGTAGCCTTTAATAGCATAGTTCAATTTCCTTCTGCCTCCTACGATGAATAGTAAAACATTTAAATCAAGTCAATTTGCATGAACTTGAAACCTTCCATTTTTTTACTTAAGTAAATAAACTTCTATATTCTTAAACGGATTTGAATGAATTATGTGGCGTTATGTTTAATAGAGAAATCTTTAGTGACCAGCAATAAAATAAATTTTATACAATTTTTTCGTGGTTAAATCGCCTTAAAATCTAGCTTTTTTAAAAAATTCATAAATTTAATGCAAAGTTGCCGATAAAAAGCCTTTATAACGCCGAAGTCAAGCACCGGATTCATGAGTGGTTTAGAATGAATGATAGAGCATTCAATTACCTTTCAAGAAAGAATTACCATTTTATAATGATGAATCGATACTGAAGATATACACATTTTTCTTAAGGTAATTTTTTCAGAATCAAAAAACTAGCTTTTCCGCGATTTCTCTAGAACGGCCCCAATAAAAAATATCGTGATATAGATTTTTGGACTCAGCGGGGACTTACATTAGAAATTGCTACCAAACATTCGGGTTCGCAAAATTTTTATTATTTTTGTAATCTAGTGTAATTTATTTGCACTAAGAACTTAAAATCGTCAAGTGTGGACTAAGGGGAACTATTGGTCTCGCTAAATTCAGTTGCCTCGTTTCCACGCACTTTCTTAGTTTCGAACCTCTCGCATTGTACGTTATCTTGCAAAGCGCTGAAACAGCCACAGCAACATTATGGCTTGTTATGTGTCCTGTCTGAAGAGTAACATTTGTTATTTGCATTTGTTATTATGTTTGCAAGACACGACGACAACATTAAGTATTACTTCTACTACTACCTAAACTTACCTCGTAAATTTGCTCCATTTGCATTCCAATTTTTTACCTTCTTCAAGTCGTCCTTCACAGCCTTTACTTTTAACTAAGTACCGCATTGGACGACACAATTGAAAATATTTTTGAGCCGGAGAGCTTTGTGTCGAATGATGTGTCCGACGTAACATCAAGCGAAAACCACTACCATGCAGCTGCTGAGGCTACCATGGGCAGGCAGATTTTCTCTCCAGGCACCCAGCCGCCAAGAGAAGAAGTACCAGACGATGTGCCAGCACGTCAAGGGCCACCGAGAGCAGACAAATGGACAGCCCATAAGCTTCGCAGGAGTCAAAGCCGAGCACCCCTCACTGGCAAAACGACGAAGTACCCCTTCTAGATAGAATGTCCTAGACGATATCCCCAGCAACATCATGAATATTTTCCCCTTAGGAGGCCGCTAAAGCTTATTACAAGCTCGGATACACCAATCTAGGTTTGCCTGTCATGTGACGGAAAGACCAAGTAGGCGGAGCTCTCATGTCTTGACGAAGGTTTGATCCAGCTAAATTTCAGGTACCGAAAGATCTCCGTACATGGTCTCAAGAAAACCGCAAAGTTACAAAGAAATGGAGTAGCGCAGTAATGACTTCCCTCTCAGTCATCAAAAGCACCAAGCTAGTCGAGTTGAAGGCTCATCACGCAAAGGTGGCCTCTGCCGCTTACTAGCTTTGATACTAGAAATCTGGCGCAGCAATACGTAAC
>JAEIFU010001526.1:0-66161 GCA_018904235.1 Lordiphosa stackelbergi | reverse complement strand
AACGAACGGACACGTTCCTGCATTGGGCACTGCCGGCGAGAATTGGCTGAGCATTTAAACAAACATTAAGGCCAGCAAATGAATTAAATAATTGCAGCAGCGACACAACTGAGATACATGCTGCTCGTAGAAGTAGTTCATCTGAATTAGTTGGGCTGTGTACTAAAAATAGAATTAGACTTTGGAATTCTCAAGTCTTTGTTCGATTTAAAAGTAAGCGTGTTAAAGCCAAAAAGTTCAGCTTGAATTCATACATTTGATTTCAGATACATTTGGTTTGTTCTGCTGGTAGATTCAATTCAATCTTAGACGTAATGCAATGGCGGTCCGCGTTGAAACGGCTTTTCAATCGTGTTCAGTGTTTAAGTTCGTTGATTTTCAGAACAAAACTTTGTATCTGCTCTGGATTTCATAGCAATTTAATTGAGCTCAACAAGAAGCAGCAACTATTGATTTAAAAAATGTATATATTTTAGCTTATAACGACTACACTATCATTGTCAAATAAAAAATCGTATATTTCAATAGAATCTCACTTCAAAATCAAAGTTTAAAAATTTATTAAAACAAAAGTCCATTTATTTTTAAAAGGAAAAACCTTTGTGTGAAGAACAAAGTGGTCGATTTCATAGGCCAAAAATAAAAAAAAAATTTTCGGAAATTTCGCATGGGAAGTATCCAAACTAGTTCTTAAAAGATCAGTTAAACAAACTGTAAATTCAGTTTTGCTTCATTCCGGCCGAACGCGCTACGAATGAAGAGAGAAAAGAGGCAACAAAACCAAGCGGATTGTGCAGTGAACGGAGCTTTAAATTTGTCCCCACAAGAACATGAAGTTTTAATACTAAATCGCGTTCAATTGACTTAAACTAAAATGCATATTGCAAATAAAGGTATTGACTAAACAACTAAGTGATTTTTGTGCAATAATATGTTTACATATTGTCTTAAAATATTGTTTTTTTGGTGTCCTGTCGAGTGGTGTTTTTTTTTTAATGCATTGATTTGAGTTAGAGAAAATGTTGTGACCCCTGTCTTACCCTCAAATGAAAACTTTTGTTAAATATTAGTTAATGTTTTTTTAGTCTATATTATTAATTTCAGCCGCCACCTTTTGCCTCCTTCCGTGTTATTCGTGTTTTTCTACCACTCATTTTTGTGCTGTTTTGCTTATAAATATGTGCGTATGTGTGTGCGTGCGTGTACTATCGTGCGTGAACTATCGTGCGTGTACATTCTTGCTAGCGTATATATTTTGTTTTTGTGTTTTCATTGTTTGTGTTTTGTTCATGTTTATTTGTGCCTTAGTTTTAATATTATCATTTTCATAATTTTGTTAACGTAACAAGTAAATAAAATAGTCCAAAGCGAAGCAATAGATTTTTGTGTTTTACAACACATTTTTCGATGAGCGGGAGGCGACGTGGGTAGTGCAATAGGAGTTTGGAGAGATTGATTGATGGTTATATTATTGTTTATTACTTATTATAATTATATAAAGCTAAGAAAAAAATTTCACTTTGAACAAAATTTTTCTAAAAAATAAAAAAAAAAAAAAAAAAAAAAATTAACTTTTTTTTATAGCCTGTGGTTGGACCAATAATTATGAAATTGTAGGAGGGCATCAGGTAGCAACTCCTCATACCCAGTTTTTCTTGAGCACGTCAAGTTCGCGTTTAATGGGCACATTTATACTAGCAACATACACATACAACATCTGTTGCTGGTCAAATAAAGATGAGAGCTAAAATTTTGGAAAATTCACCAAAGATGAAGGGAGTCACCACAATTGTTTTACCAAATTCCCGCCTCCAATGGATAAGCGGTTAGTACCCCGCCCATAGAGGTCCAACTTAGAAAATCGGATTAATGGAAAACCACTCGATGGAATTTTGTAAGATTTTAAACATATTGAGATGCTGACCAATAAAATGAGTCCTCAAGAGATGGTAACATGCATCGAAAAACCGCGATAGTAGGTACCACATTTGACAGCACCCATTATCGAGTTCATATAAACCATAAACTAGAGATCAAAATAGACCGAACTGCGTTTTTAGATTCACCATCGAAGCCTTAGCTCGCGGGCTATGGGTATCTTTGCACAAGCAATTGCCTCAGAACAACATTGACCACTTGGGTATCAAGGGCGTCTCGAAAATTATGCAAAAAATTCTATGAATAAAATTCGTCATTTGCACTAGGAAAAAGTAAAATTTTGTTTCAAAATGTCTTTGGTGGACAAACCGCGATACGTTAAGATGCCTTGAATTGAAGTATTTTAATGACATGATCTGTTTTTCTGCTGGTAATGAAGCACTCTACTAATAAGATTAATTTCATAATTTTAGTGAAGCTTGTTTTACCTAAATGGTCAATGTTGTTCTAAGGCAATTGCTAGTACAAAAACGACTATAAACCGCGAACCAAGGATTCGTTGGTAAAACTGAAAACGCAGTTCGGTCTATTTTAATCTGTAGTTTATGTCCTATATGGACTCGATAATGGTTGCTGCCAAATGTGGTACCCACTATCGCGGTTTTTCGATGCAAGCTACCATCTCTTAAGGACACATTTAATTGGTCAGTATCTCAATATATTTAAAATCTTAAAAAATTCCATCGAGTGGTTTTCAATTTATTCCATTTTCTAAGTTAGACCTCTATGGGCGGGGTACTAACCGCTTGTCCATTGGAGGCGGGAATTTGGAATAACAATGGTGGTAACTCCCTCTAACTTTGGTGAATTTTCCAAAATTTTAGCTCTCATATTTTTTTAACCAGCAACAAATGTTGTAGTTGTGTGTTGCTAGTATAAATGTGCCCATTAAACGCGAACTTGACGTGCTGAAGAAAAACTGGGTATGAGGTGTTGCTACCTGATGCCTCTAGTTTCACAATTTATTGGTCCCCGTCCCAGGCTATTTTGAGTGTTCCACAGTGTGAACAAATAATTTCGTTCTAAAATTTGTATTCCAATGAACAGTGTCGGATGAGGTCACTTTTAAGGCTCTGTCGCGCCCATTAAAAGTAAAAAGTATAATAAATTTGACGTTCACAATCATTACTTATAAACCAAATAATAGTGCCCTTTAAATTGTTTAAGCTATTTTTAAGTTTTAAATCGCTAAAAGTGTATTTAAACGTCGAAGCACAGACGACAAAATTTACTTTAAAAAAAAATAAGAAGAGAAACAAACGAAACTATGGCAAATAACGTTTAGCATGGCACAGCCTAATTCTGAACACGGTAAGCAAAAAAATTCTTTGTAAAACATTAAAGGCAAAGCTAACTTCGTCTGCATCGAAGTTTTGATACATTTGAAAAAGCTTGTCACAACGAACAAAACTTCCGCAAATCAGCTTAAAAACATTCAATATTACCCATGACCGTGTTTGAGAGCGGTAATATTGAGAACAAACCAGTTTTTCTCACTAAAACCCATTTTCCGAACGAACATTTGTATGGCAGCTACAAGAAGTAGTCATCCGATCCGGTCGGTTCCGACATATTAGCAGCGTGCAGTAAAAGAAGACTCTGTGCAAAGTTTCAGCTCGATAGCTCCAAAACTGAGGGACTAGTTCGCGTAGAAACAGTCAGACGGACAGACGGACGGACAAAGCTTAATCGACTCAGCTCGTCATGCTGATCAAGAATATATATACTTTATGTGGTCGGAGATGATTCCTTCTATGCGTTACAAACTTCTGGGCAAAATTATAATACACTTTTCAAGTGTATAAAAATTCATTTTATGTGCTATACTGAAAATTACTTTTCAATGCAACAACATACTTCTTAAAACGAACTTTGTCGTCTTGGTGTTGCCAGAACACGAATCAATTCAACTTTGGAAAGTTGTCGTGGAATTGGAATTAAGAACATGACTGAAAATGCGGCTTGTACAAATATTTGAAGATATAAATCTGTACGCCCGACTGACATATTATCAACGCCCAGCCTAAACGGCTTATCCTACAGGTTTGAGATTTGGCATAGACCTTCGTTTAGTTATGCAGGCGCGCACTAAGAAAAAAAATTTGGAAAATTCCACCCGGAAAAGTCGGAAAAGCGTCGGAAAAGTTTGTATGGGAAAAATTTTATTTTTCATCCGATTGACTTGAAACTTGGTTTGTAAGCATAGTACGCGAAATGATTCGACACGTGTTTTCCCGATTTCGGAAAATCCGCCCACGAGGAAAATGGCCGGAAAATTCTGCATGCAAAAAACTATTTTTCATCCGATTGGCTTGCAACTCGGTTTGTAAGGACAGAATACGAAATAGTTTTAAATGTGATTTTCCGATGTTGGAAAATTTTACCCAACGGTCGGAAAATTCCCGGAAAAGTCAGCATGAAATAAAATATTTTTCATCCGATTGGCTTGAAACTCGGTTTGTAAGGGTAGAATACGAAATAATTTGAAATGTGATTTTTCAATGTCGGAAAATCCGCCCCCATGCGGGAAAATTCCCGGAAAATTCTCCATGGAAAATACTATTTTTCACCCGATTGACTTGAAACTCGGTTTGTAAGGTCAAAATGAGAATTCATTTGTGTTTTCATTTTCCGATGTTGGAAATACCGCCGGGATGCCCACTGGGAAGTGGTTGGGAAGTGGATGGGATGTGAGTGGGATGTGGGTGGTTAATTGTTTTGGAAGTGGGTGGGAAGTGGGTGGAATGTGGGTGGTAAGTGGAAGTGGGTGGGATATGGGTGGTAAGTGGGTGGTATGTGGGTGGGATGTGGGTGGGATGTGGGTGGGAAGTGGGTGGGATGTGGGCGGGATGTGGCGGATGGGGCGGGTGGGATGTGGGTGGGATGTGGGTGGGATGTAGGGGATGTAGATGGGATGTAGATGGGATGTAGGTGGAAAGTGGGTGGTATGTGGGTGGCAAGTGGGTGGAAAGTTGGTGGGAATTGGGTGGAGAGTGGGTGGGATGTGGATGGGAAGTAGGTGTGCATTGGTTCTATACTGTTGAAGGCGCAGCGAAGCGCGACGGGTTATTGCTAGTTTTGGCCCGATCAAAACAATTCCAATTCCCAGCAGCCAGCCCATCCATCAATAACCACATCACGTTTTTGTTATAAATTTGTTTTATATATTTTTGCCAAGGGAAGGCAACAAAAAAAAAAACCAAAAAGAATAAGAAGAAACCTGTGTGTTTCGTTCATCTTCTTTTCTGTTTAATGCCAAGTGCCGCCGTTGCCGCTGCCGAGCACTTTATGTGCAAATTTATATAGCAATTCGTGCGTGCCTGAGTTTGGGTGTGTGTGCACGGCATACGCATAGGTGTAAATCATATTGCTTGTGTATGTGTGTGTATGCTTTTTAATCAAAGTTTTTGATGCGTCAAATCCTTGACAGAAGCCTACCACAAATTAACTTTCACAAAGACGACAATTCCGAAAGTCAAGCTAAAAGTTGAAAAAGAAGACTTATTAAATTTTTATTAATTACTATATTTTGCCCACAACTTTTTACTCGACTCTTTTGATTGTCAGTATTTCTTCCTGCCGTTGGTCGGATTGAGTTTTAAATATTTAAAATTATTAGAATCTAATAACTGTTGGACTATTCGATTATTGGCCACAAAAAGTGCAGACCAGTACGAATGGGTAATTGATATTCGTAATAAACTCAACAATTTGTGGTCTAATAAGTTGTAAGTAATATGTCAAAAGGTCAAGAGAGGCTGTCAGCAATAGCTAATGCCACAATATTCAGAAAATGTGGTTACTCAGAATGCGAATGTGTGATGTCAACTGCAAGAGCAGCGGTCATTTTAGAAAGAAGAAGAAGGACAAGTATGTGTCTGCATAACTTGCCAATAGATAAACTAGGTTGTTAGTTATGTTGAGCAAATTTTGTATATTTTTTAATCAAAACCAGGCATCTATATGTAAAATCTCTCCTGACAACAGTTCACAATGTACGCTTGCAGCAGTCAAACTATAATTATGGAACTTTCCATGAACTTGTGATGAAACTTTAACTGTAGTCTACTGCTGCACAGCGGCTTGCTCTGCACTTTCCGAAGAATAACCACCCTTGCATGAAGAAAACCCAAAACACGAATGTTTAAGCATTCAAAGGGCGTAAACTTCTATATGAGAGTCATATATAAAAGCATAGCATACTTTTGCGCGCATGTTAAAGAGTGACATTTTCCTACCAATAAGAAACAAACAAAACGAAAGCAACAAAAAACATTTCCTGTTTACATTCTTAAAATTGCAAAGTTGCAATTTATGGCGCGATTTGTTTATTTTTTCAAATATGTACACAAGCCAACTCACACATACACACACACACACACGTGTCCATTGCATTTGTGTCTGTGTGAGTGTGTGTGTGTGCTTTTGTCTGGCCCCGTGTGTATGGTACAGATATTTTACAGCTTTGTGCGCTTAAAACGTGCCTGCTGGACATTAGTCGCCATTCACATTGAGCCTTGGTTGGTCTGTCGTAGGGGGAGGAGGCGGCAGTAAGCACTCAACACACATTGAGCATAAGAATGCAATAATACATGAATAACCCATGAACGCAAGCTAGCCCATGCTGGAGTCCTTCTCTCTCTCTCTCTCTCCGTCTCTCTGTCTGTCAAGGAAACAATATATAAACAATATCCCGCTGCCATTGCAAGAGGTGTGATTGATTGATATGCTTTGTGGTGATACAAAGTTCTGTTTGTTTCACTAAAGAGCACAGGAGCATAGATTGAACTACGGCAGTCATAAGAGGGTTTTCCCAAAAGTACAAATGTAATAGTTTCTACATCTGAGACTCCGGCATATCTCCATATTTAGATAAACTGTAAGAGTTGTTGTGGTTTTTTATATTATTAATTTTTGTTTATAGTTTTTTTAAAAACATCAACTATAAAAAAAAATGGAATGTGTTAACAATTTATATTGGTTATCTAAAGGGCTACTAAAAAAAATTATTTAAATAATTTTTAGGTTTTTTTATTTATTTTTGGGGAAGGGGATTTTAGAATTTGATTTAATTGATTGTATTTACTATTATTTTAAAAAAAATATTTATAAGGTCTATAAATTTTTTTGGTATGTTAAAATTAAACCACTAAAAATTAAAAAAAAAATATTTAAAAAAAACCACAAGAGAGCAAAAAATTATATTTTTCATATTTTTTTTTTTTTTGAGGAACACTTTTTTTATTTTTCTCGGGCGGGTTAATAAATAATCTATTTATTCCAATGTGGATTTTAAAAAAATCAAAAAATTTTTCAAAATTTCTCAAAATTTAATGGTTGTTAAAATAACAAAAAAAAAGAAAGGAAAGTCACCTAGTTTATGGCAATTTGTAAGTACATATTATTGCTATTAGCCCATTGTCTCAATGTCCGGTTAGTCAAACTTACTGGCAGGTTAGCCGAATTTAAGTGTCTCATGCCGTCTTTGGCAAAAACCTGCCGGGCAACGTTAACCGCAGTCTCATGATGTTGTCAAATTATAAACTGCCGGCAAAAGTTTCGATAAAACTATCGATATTTTCACTCGATAAACAACTTAGCTCTGTCGAACACTTGTATTAATTATTTTGCTAATTACAAGGGCGTAGCCAGCTTTCCGAAAAGGTGGGGGCAGCTGTGCCTGAACTTTTCTTAAGTACTTCTTAAATTATATTTTTCAACATTAAATAATTAGATCAAGATGCATTTGATATGAAATGAGAAACAAACTTCCAAATAATGGAGGAAAACTTAAGTTATAAATGAAAAAGTTCATTTTTCGGAGTAAAATCTATGATTAAGGGCAGCTGCTCCCCCCTGCTCCCCGCTACGACTTTGGCTAATTACCAAACCAATAAATGCCAATAAATAAACGAATTTTTTTGCATCCACGAAATGAAATGGGCAGGCAGGCAGTAAGACAGGAAGAGACATGCGTCGATTTGGAACAGAAAGTACAGCAGAATGGGAGACGCCGCAATGCCAAATGTCTTGACCGCCGCGCCGGCAAATTCGAAATGGCAGCAATCGCAAAGCAGGCAAAGTTACTGTCCGCCGTCTACGAAATCAAAGGATCAACTAGGCCAATAGCCCTACGAATAGTCTCTTGTGATGTGTCATTCCGATTGTGATCCAACTGCTGATTCGTGTGCACCGTAACGAAAATACTATCCACAAGCACCGCAGCACCAGGAACGGTATCACCACAATGGCCAACATGGCGACATAGTCCCAGATGGAGCAACGAGTAAATAAAGCAAGGGCGTACAGGGATGGGGCTAATTACACAAGTTTACACGATTTTTCATCCTCTGCAAATTGATGTCACTCCTTATGTAAAATCACGCGCTGAATCCAAATATGGAGCTTAAAAATTTCTCAGTAGAACAGATTTCGAGATAGTCCCAATTTACCGTTTTTCGCATTTTTTGAAAAAGGACCTCTCACTTAATTTCAATTATCTCAATTATGAAATAACTTATGAACAAGTTTTGTACACCAAATTAAAGCTAATAAAATTATCTTTCAATCGTTCATACATCATTTCAATGTCAAATTTGTGGTGTAGCTGCTAATTAGAAAGATATCGAGAATTTTGTTTCATTTTTATCGAAAATTTGAAAAAACCGCAAATAACACCGTTATTTTCACCAAGAAAAAATTTTCAAAAATTTCTTTCTCTTTTGGTTGATATAACCTAATGTATAACAAATTCAAAAAGGGTTCATACATCGAAATCTGTTAGAAATTGTAGAAGTTATTAGCATTTATCTGAAAAATGAGCAGTTTCAGTTTTACCGTTCAAGTGGTATTAAAAATGTCTATGGTCCGTTTTGCTCCCCCGTTTGATCCGTTGTACAATGATTTTGGTCCGACCCCTAGGTAACTGTAAAGCATTACCCATCTGAATCAGCCGATGACTTAGAAAACTATCAAGAACACGCAAAAGAGAGAAATCCCTTCTGCCAAAGTGGACTATCGATCTAATAAGAGATCTAGATCTTTCAAAAGAAAAATCTGAAACTTTAGCATCACGCTTGCAAGAACGGAATTTGTTAAAGGATGATGTCAAAGTAACATACTATATCGGCAAAAGCGCTATACTGAGTATTACTTGAAAATAAAATAATTATTTGCGGAGTTTAGTCAAGGGGGTAGTTTAGTCTAAAAGCGGAATTGTCGCACCAGGGAAACATCAAGCCTGACACCGATAGCGCATGCCGTTAATATAAAGAATCATATGAATCAATCGCCATGTTGCTTTATTTGATTAACTACAAGGAACATAACTGGAAAATTTGCGCAGATCTCAAAGTTGTTGCAATAAATTAAGGATTGCAACAAGGATATACCAAACACGTGTTTTTTGTGTGCAAATGGGACAGTCCAGAACGCCACGAGCACTACGTTCGAATGGCCGGTCAGAACGAATTACATAGTTGGACAAGAAAATGTAAAGTTCGAGCCACTTGTCATAAAAAACTGGGTTTATTTAAAAATTTTGTGAAGGCTCTACAAAAAGACGATGATGCATTTGCATATGTGAAGAGTGTGTTCCCTACCTATCAGAGGCAAAGATCAAAGAGGGTGTGTTTGTTGGGCCGCAAATAAAAAAAACTTTTCAAGGACTCACACTTCAATTCAACGTTGTCCAAGGATGAAGAGGACGCATGTAATTCATTCCGTTGTGTTGTCACTTCATTTCTTGGAAATTTCAGAAGTCCTAACTATAAGGAAGTCGTCGCACATTTAATAAGAAATTATAAGCAAATAGGTAAAGGTTGTATATTATATTAAAGTTTTCATTACACTCAAACGTTGCACATTGTATTGCAAACAGGAGTAATAATATCGTTGAAACTTCATTTTGGATACCCGTTTGGATTTCTTCCCTGAAAACCTCAGCGATGAGAGTGATGAGCATGGTAAACGATTTAATCAGGATTTGAAGAGTATGGGACGCCGCTAACAAGGATTTGAGGCCATGGGGGGAGACTTTTGTTTGTTTCTTGCGCGAGAAAACTGTGCACACAAGCGGGGAGCAAAACGGGACCATAGACATTTTTAATACCACTTGAACGGTAAAACTGAAACTGCTCATTTTTCAGATAAATGCTAATAACTTCTACAATTTCTAACAGATTTCGATGTATGAACCCTTTTGAATTTGTTATACATTAGGTTACATCAACCAAAAGAGGAAAGAAATTTTTTGAAAATTTTTTTCTTGAGTGAAAATAACGGTGTTATTTGCGGTTTTTCAAATTTTCGGTAAAAATGAAACAAAATTCTCGATATCTTTCTAATTAGCATCTACACCACAAATTTGACATTGAAATGATGTAAGAACGATTGAAAGATAATTTTGAGCTTTGGTACAAAACTTGTTCATAAGTTATTTCATAATTGAGATAATTAATTTTAAGTGAGAGGTCCTTTTCAAAAATGGGAAAAACAGTAAATTAGGATTATCTCGAAATCTGTTCTACTGAGAAATTAATTTAAGCTCCATATTCGGTAGAAAAAATTTAATAATTTGTAAACTTGTGTTATTTAATGCTCTGGTCGAAGCCACAAATTCATAATTCTTGCTAGGACTAGACATAAACTGGCTCTGCGATTTCATGCAAGTGGTAGCTTCCTCATCATTGTGGGTGACTTCTGTGAAGTCAGACTTTCTCGGCAAACCGGCGTAATGTGTGTCCCACGCTAAGGCATTACTGGCTTTCGCAAACAAACAGAGACTGATTGATCTGTGCTAAAATTTTAGAAGTCAATTTAATATTTTTAAAGATTACATATCATAAATAAAATCTTACAATCATTATTAACCTCATTTTTTCCAGTCCTGGGGATAAACTTGGGATCACCAATTTTTTGGAAAATGGACCATACTCCAACGGTGCTGAGAATGCCGCCACCAGTGCTATAATTTCTCGCTCATCAGTTGCAAATTCTTTAAGCGACCGTTTTTTAAGATCTCGTACTTCTCCCGTAAGGCTTTTCAAGTGCGATGAATTTCGGCTGAGCGACAAGCTGATGTGCAAGTCTTCGCCAGGCATCTGTTTACATGCCGCCGTATCACTTTTTTTGTTCTCCAAAATATATTTGACTCTACAAGGCCCACCAGCCACAGAAAAGATTTTCCCTCTTCGCCTTTTCGATGCTTCAACTTGATTCACTACACTCAGAGAAAAAACGAAGCCGATCGCGCTTGATATCAAGCAGTTTTGATATCAAAATTACGGTAAGACGGAATATTCTTGGATCCAAGCCGAAAATACTGAAATCAAGCATACATATTTGATATTAAAATCTTGGTTTTTAATTTAGTCGGCTTCATATCAAGCATAGATCTTCTTGTAAGCAAAAAAAGCCTCGATTGCGAGCATAGATATTCTTGGTTGTAAGCATATAAATTCTCGAATTCAGGAATAAATCTTCTTGAAAGTAAGCATGAAAAGTCTCGATTTCAAGCATAGATCTTCTTGGATTAATATTCTGATATTTAAATTGTATTTAATTATATTTATTAAAACTGTAAATACAAATGCTTCAACATATTTAATTCTAAAAATATATATATAAATGTGACCATCCGACGTTGACGTCGACAGCCAAGTTGACAGGACAGACAGGTTGGAGATCCTTGAAGGTGCCGATCAACACGATGCTACGGATAACGTCTTCTCTTGCAAAATACTTCAGACTTTAAAATGTTGCGCCAGAATTAAAGACAAAGAAAACTAATTAATACAAAGTTTTGAAAACGGCAATAATATAAAACGCAACAAAATTAAACAAAATTAAAAAACGCGAAACATAAACACACATTACAAAAGCGCTTCTGCATGTAAAGCTTTAACACTTTTACTCACCATTTAAATATTTCAATGTTTCTTTTGAAATGAACTCTTTTAAAAGCTGTATAAGCTTTTGCTGATCCTCAATTGTTTTAATTACAAAGATCCGTTAACTTTCACACATTTCGCAGCCGTCGTCGCTGCTTCGTAGTAGCCGACAGCGACGCTGAGAGCGAGAGAAATATTGATCTCATTTTTTGATCGCGCTCTCCGCTTATGGCTCCCCTCACTCCCTCCCTTGCCAACAAGTTTGAAGTCGAGATCGATTGTCTTCTCGTATTCGAGCAGTTTTCGTCTTAAAAAATCAAGAAGAAAAAAATCTAAATGAAAGCCGAATTTCGTCTCGCCGATTCGTGCTAGAATTCTCTCGATTTAAGAAAGACCAAAAACAACAGTTTTTTGTCTAAACGATAGCATACAGAAACAGCAATGACAAAACTTTTGAAGAAAACCTAAGAACTTTTAAACACAGCTGATTCCTTGACACTTTCTGGTCACACTAATATCGGCAGTTGTTGGGTTGTTTGGTGTCGACTTCCATAGCTCGGTAAATACTAACGAATCTGTACGGAGGGCCAAAAAGGAAGCCTATCGATTCTTTTCATTTATAAAAAAAAAAATAAAAATTTTTTAAATAAAAAAAAAAAAAAAAATAAAAAAAAAAGGAAAACTATATTTTTAGAAATAAAAAGAATTTTAACTCATCCAGCGAATGACGTCAAGAATGCGTCAGTGGAACAAGGGTATAAAATATTGAAGACAGAAGCTTAATGCCCAAGTAAAAACTTTATCTCTTATCATCTCGGAGATCTGTTTGTTCATACTTACGGATGGACAGACGAATATGGCTAAATCGACTCGGCTGTTAATGCTGATCATGAATATATATATTTTATAAGGACACAAACGATTCCTTCTCCCTTGTACATATTAGAATTTAAATTTGATTTGTTCTCATTATCATTTGTTACTTTTAACACACTTAATGACTTTGTAAAATGATATAGAAACTGCCAATATGCTTTGGTTTTTCTCCAAATTGTAAAATATCCCTTCGCCATAATGGTAAATAAGTATGTTCATCGGCAAAAACTTTAAGGACAAAATTATTTAAAAATCATTAATGACGGCTTAACTCGGTTCACTTAACATTGCCCAAGCGCTGTTTAAATCATTTTACCCCAAAAATTTAACTCAAACTTTCAACAAATGTTCATACATTCTGCCAACGTTACGTATACGCCCCATGGTGTCCATCATCACTCATTAGGCCCCCTTGCTGGCGATGCGGCGGGCATATGCAGCTCCCACCATTTTCCACACACTCAGAACTTTTTTCATGCTGCGCTCATTTTGTTGTATTTTTTGCTCTCTTTGTTTTGTTCTGAATACAAAAAAGCGCACAATGTGCAAAAGTGTAATGAATTTTTCCGCTGTTGGTGCACACACATAAAAGAAATGGACAACAGCAAGCAAAATGGAGGCGAAGAAACGGAGACGAGAAAGCGCAGCTGCATAGAAATTTTTACTCTTTTTGTTCTACCAGCCACTCACAAAGAGGCGGCTAATTAATGTCATTGTTTTTTGACAGCGCCCGGCGCGTCCGTTGCATTATTAAAAATGCATTTGCTAGCGCAAAGAAAGAATGGACAAGCGATGGGAAATACAAGGAGCAGGCGGCACTTGAGCGAAATATCTTGGGGCGAACAAAGACGAACCCCTTTTTTTTGTGATGTTTGGCATTTGCTTTTCCATTTCACATCACTTTCTTGAGCAAATAAGCGCCGGCGAAACGCATACAAAAGGCTGAAAGGCTGTTTGCATAACAATTTCTATTGATTGTTTTTGTTTGTATTGAATACCCGCCATCCCCTCCCCACTCTTTGGTTCCAGGGGTCTTTGTCAAACAATGCTGGCAAAGTATGTTAGGAATTTCTATTATAGGCCGCAAAACAAAAGACAAAGTTTCAATAAAAACATATCGTGTGTGTGTGTGTGTGTGTGCGTGTGTGTCATGTTAACTGTTAATGCGTAAGCCAGACACGAACTGAGTGGGTGTTTTTGCCAAATATTATGCCATTCAATATTACTGGCTACAGGCTGGTATTCCCAAACTATTAATTGTATATGGGAAATGTTTGGTAAATATCTACACTGTTCAGAAGTTTATCATAAGCAAGCCATTAAAATATTAGAAATATTATATTGAATTTTAGATTTGTTTAGTTTTTTGTAAGGTGGTTTAAATAAACTATAAAAATCATTGATTTCGTTGCATAAAACAATAAAATCTTATTTAAACATATTTATTTGACTATTTTATTTTAAAACTTTGTGCACCATTTTAATCAATCATTTAGCATACGAATAAAAATGTCAAGCTTTAAATTAATTGGTTTCTACTTTGCATTTAACAATTTTCACATTAAATGGATTATGTCATTTTGATTTTAATTAAAATGAAAAACCGCATTTAGTTTTAACCAAATTATAAATGTTTTTGGTGATTTATTAAAGTGCTAGCTTAGCAGGCTCATGGTCAATATGAGCAATCTATTTTATTTCGCTACATACTTAGCACACTGGGCGAAATAGCTTGTATATCGGAGAAAAATTAGAATCTTCTAAAATAAAACAGTTTTAAATTAGAAGTTAGCCTTTTGAGGTATGTAAACATTAGAAAACAAAAATTATTCAGAGCTTTAACTACACTCAGATCCACCAACACATTACAGAGCACACCTATCTTCAATATAACTGTTTGGATGAGTACAAAGAGACTTCTATGTCGTCATCATAAGCTGCTTATATGTACATTAGGGTGAACGCCGATAAAAAAGTTAACTGATACCATCTTAAACGATTACTTTTTGGGGTGTACATAACAAATTAAAAAATCAAAAAATTTTAGATCATGTTTTTACATGGCGTTCAAAGTCTTCACAAATATTACGTATACGACACGTTCGCCGAATCGAAATTTCGGCGACGAACTCTCCGTATCATTTTAAAAGTTGTCAATTTTGAATTTAATCGAGCAACAAACAAATATGGAGCAGGAATCGAATGTATTTTTGATCGGAAAACTAAGACCTAATTTTGACGATGCGAGCCCATTTCCAATGAAGAGATGCGTTTTATCCACGCTCTTATACGGGGCTAAATTTTAAGACTGTCCATTCCAGAAAGTGCGATTAGTGTGGCTTGCAGGTTGGAGTCAGCATTGTCCACGAGCGCCATGTCCGCATGAACGCACGGGCCTTCTAGTCAGATACTACCGACATATTAGTGGAAACCACTTTGGGTGAGCATTTGGGCTACCGTGGGCAAGTCGTTGAACTCAAGAGACCGCTCCGAATTAAATTGAATTAAATTGATAAAGATGGATGGAGGAAACGAAGAAAGAATATGAAGACCGGAAGAAGACTTTGCAGCATGTTTTTTAAAATTGTAAAAAAGTTGGCACAAGTGTAATGCAGTCGAGGGAGACTACTTTCAAGGGAATGAATTGAATTTACAATAATAAATAAAGATTTTTCGATTTTTATAGAAATTGTCTGTATTTTTTGCATTATTTTTAGGTCCTGAAAGAATGGGAATCATCATATCAAAGTCAGTTTATAAGCATCACAGTAAAAATAGTCTATTCGCAGGAACGGCTGCAACCGTGATGAACAGCACTACACTTCAGTTCGTGTGGGACCTTACTTGAAAGATATCCTGATAGCCTCTAGTGTAAATCTTACTTTCATCTAGAAGTGAACAGCGCAGAATAGTAGAAATTTTGCAGTAATTTACTATTCCGAATAAATATATACTTAGTAAATATTATTTTCATATTGTCTTGGCTGTATAAAAAAAAAAAAGAAAACATTTCAATGGTTAAGATACCTTTTTGTCAAAAGATATGACTTCAAACCAAGTCTACGTCAACTACTTAAAAATTAAACATGTAGGCAAGGGCAACAGTAAGTATGAGTGATAAACTTTAAACTCGTCCAAGTCGCAGTTTTCTCAAAATTTTGCCGTCCCAAATAAAAAACGGGTAACTTTTTCTCAACATTTTTAAGCAATAGTTATGAGCAACAATCGAACCCCCCCGCTACCACCCCAACTTATGCTTAAGCGAAAATGTTGCATACTAAAATTTTGTTCTGCCCCCCTAATAAAAATTTGCATACTTTTCGGTTAGAGCCGACTTTAACTTACGCTCTCGTTGTCAATTGTACAGGGTATATTGAAGTCGGGCTACTCGACTGCAACGGTCTTACTTGTTTTTGTTATGCCTTTTTTAGACGAAAACGCATCGTTTATGAGGGTATCAGTATGGCCTTACATTTTTACATACAAAAAATGTCCGACCTAATGTACATATCTAATCCTAAGTTGTTCAAGAGATAAAATTCTGACAAAGCCTGAGCAACAAACTTAAATATAAAAATATGGAATTACCAACTGGTATAAAATTTCTTAAATAAAATAAAACATAAGGAATAACGAGAAGGCCAAGTTTACTTCGTGTGTGCGGAAGTTTTTATACCGGTTCCGAAATATTAACAGCTAGCAGTAAAAAGAAAACTCTGTGCAAATTTCCATCTCGATAGTGCGCGTGGAACCAACAAAGTATTGAACCTACTTCACCATCCAGATAGGGGAGTTTTTATTGATATGCCCCGGCTCACATCAGGTGGATGGAGAAGGCAGGTTCAAGTGCGTGGAGAGGATAAAAACAATACAGTATTATACGAATTAATATACTGAGAACATTCAGTTGACAACAAATGGTACAATATATTATAATTAGTACATACAACGAAAAGGATCATGCTGTTGAAATTTGTCCTGCACATGCTAAGTGCAAGAGGTTGAAACGAACGCGAACTCTGGTTGGCACAACAAAATAGAGCAGGCTGAGAAGGTAACACGAATCAATATCGCCATTGATCAGCTTATGTACGAATATGACACCATGGCAAGTTCTCCGATTCTTCAGCGATGGCAGATTTATTAGCCGTAGCCTGTCAGTATAGGATGGTAGTGGGCGAAGAAGCTCCCAGTTTAGGCCGCGCAATGCAAACAGCAGAAGAAATTGTTTTTGAACACTTTCTATAAAGTCTTTATACTTATCATACCGAGGAGCCAAACGCAAGAGCAATATTCAAGGATCGGGCGAACAAGAGAGGTAAACAGAAGTTTTGTGATGTAGGGATCATCGAATTCCTTTGACCAGCTTTTAATAAAAGCCAAAACACCCTTAGCTTTATTTACTATTATGTCGATGTGGTCATTAAAGTAAAGTTTATGGTCGAATAGAACACCTAGGTCAGTCATAGTATGGATGCGTTCAAGTTTGCTGTGCCCTATAGAGTAGGTAAACATTGAGGTCTATTGCGGTAAAATGTCATGTCAAATGCTTGCACTTTGAATGATTTAAGTACAGCAAATTGTTTTGGCACCAAGATTGAAGGCTAACAAGATCATTCTGTAACAGATTATGTGAGTCAGTACCATTGAAGGATAAAGAAATTTTTACATCATCCGCATACATCAAAACGTGTTATGGGGTGATTTCCTGGGGGAGGTCATTTATAAACAGACCAAAAAGCAATGGGCCAAGATGACTCCCTTGAGGAACACCAGAAAAGACATTCACTACTTTTGATGGAGTTGAATTAAATAAGACTCGCTGGTTCCGATTCGACAAATACATAGAGATCCATTTGAGCAGTAATTGAGGATAACCAATTAATGAAAGTTTATGCAAAAGAAGAAGATGATTTACAGAATCAAACGCTTTGCTAAGGTCAGTAAAAACAACGTCAGTTTGCTGCTTTTTACGAAAACCTCGCCGGATTATAGAGCTAAACTCAAGGAGATTGGTTGATGTAGAACGGCGCTTCATAAAACCATGTTGAGTTGGAGAAATTATGGAACTACAAAATTGCGAACTGAGTAGTGATGAGATTCTCAAATAGCTTGAGATCGCACCTTATTTTGCCATGCCACGATAGTTCTCGATGAGTTTAGATTTTTGATTTTTAAATACGACAGTCCACGAGTAAACCAAGGCGGCTTTCTACTCTCATTAGATTCCAAGACATTTGGAACAGAAATGTGAAGGCGCCGTTTTTCAAGAACATTTGAAAAGCGATCTCAGGCGTATAATCTGAATTCTGGAATGACCAATCGGTTTGAGAAAGTGAGCGGTTCAGATGAGGAAAGTTGTCTCTACGAAAACAACGGGTTAATCTAGGCACAATTCTAGGTACTAATTCAGATGGAACAAGGGGTAACCGCAGTTATAAGAGGTCAATTCGGTTAACTAATGGATTAGAGAAATCCGAGGCGAATATTAAATCAAGAAGTCTACCATTGTGGTTGGAAATGCCGTTTACTTGACTGAGCGAGAGTTCAGTAACACCAGATGACATGTGGCTGTTAAAAAATTATTGGAGCAGTCGGAGCAGTTCTCTCAATCTCTTGGCGTGTGTACAGTTTAACGACGAATCCGAACGGCTAGTTTGAGAAGCGTTTTCATGGCATGAAATAGCTTCTACAGAAGACGCCATTTATTGATGAAGGTCACCGAATTTGAAAAAGATATTTTGTAAAGACAATTTAGAGATTTGGGACTGTTCCCTGTTTTCTTTTTTTCGAAAATAAAGTATGGACAATATTAATTGTTGTAAAAACTCTGGCACCCATTTAATAGGTAGTTGGGAAAATTCCACATTGCTAGAATTACACTCGTCTTTTCACATAGCTGAGTTTACCACCACATTTTTCATAATTGACTAGAACTTTTGCGTCAAAAGTGTCGATGGAATAAGCCGAACCGTTTTCTTTTGCGTTTTTTGGTGGTCGATATTAACCGCTGTTCATTAAAAAAATTTTTTTCTTTCTATTTAGCCAATTTACCCATAAGCAACATGTATTTTAGGTCCTATGTGCTTTCAGGAGGTTCTCTGACCAAACCGAATTTGAAATAAAAATCACTTGCAAGAATATCACTTAAATATGAATAATAATTTTTTTCACTGAAGTTAGTCGCTACGACGAAAAACAAGATCCCAAAGCAATAAAATTAAGCCGATTTTGTGACATTGTAAATGCTTTTATTGAAATTGGATGAAAAAAAAAATTTTTTAGCTGGACAAAGATAGCGCCTAGCAAGAAAAAAGTTTACTGAACCGATCTTCTATCTGTATAGATGCATTAAAAATAAGTCAGGTGGAACGATGTATGTTAAATTTGGTTAAAAAATATCTGATACCGACTATGTGTGGATTCTCGGGAGATACCGAGAAAATCCCGGCCTAGAGTCCAGGAATACTAAGGGAAACAAAAAATTCTTTCCTTGTGCCTGGTGTCCCTCTTGGTGGAAGTGCTCATATATTCATATTTAGTAATATCAGATCAAACACTGCCCAACGAGGACCCCATGTTTTTTTAAAAATCAAAGAAAAAAAAAAATTTCGGCTGGGAATACCAAATCTTTTCTTTTTGCAGCATCGCCATCGGTGCCCCTATTTCTTAGAATGGGAGAAATGTTGTTAACATATCTCCACAAGAAGAAGTCAATAGCAGACATGGGCTCCCAATCACCAATTTTTCGACATCAAGGACTGGCCCGGAAACACTCGTTCTCATTCGATCGTTTGCGGGGAGCGCCTTGTTGAGAACGAGAACTCCGCCTCATACGCGCTTTCGCGGATTAATTCGGCATCACAAAATTTCATCATGTCTCGATAACTGCTCCTGGTTGATGCGTAACAGCATGGCCATTTTCTTTTTTGGAGACCAACGAGCCAAATATATATTCTGCTGCTGCTTCGACTTACGCCACTGAACAAAAGCAAAATCAAAATTGAAAAAATGATGAAGCGACGACTGCTGCTGCTGTTCACTCTTTCTCAACAATTGTTTTTTACTTTTGCTTGTGTTGCAGCAAGCAAGAGTTCATATTGATCAGTTCAAAAATTTGTGACAGAAGCAATTTGAACACTGGTGTTAAGCACCAAATAAACAGTATTCTGCACGCCCCTTTTTTGTTTTGTTATTTTTGAAAGCTCTCAGCAGAGCGAACATAGTTAATTACAAACATTGTTTATTAACAAAAATCGATAGACTCCATATTGGATTGGTAAACGCATACAAAACAAAAATAAGTGGTTTTAGTATTTAAAAATTTTAGCTTGACGCACTTTTTCCAAAAATATAAATCGATGTTCCAGCAGAACGGCTATATCGGGGCTGAAACCGTTAAAGTTGAATCAATTTTACAATTTCCCAACACTTCCCTTGGCATTTTATATCTAAATTGAATCTTCCATTGCGGCTTACAAATTTTTAAGGCTTTAATTGTTTTTTCGTTATTTAAGTTGCTGATTTTTAGTTGCATAATTTAATTACTAGCAAAATAAAAATATTCAAGTTGAGTTTTTATGTTTTAATCTGCATTTTCTGTTTACTTCGATTTTTTGTTCTCAACATTTTGTACCCCTTTTACCTTTGGGTTTGGCAACAAATTCATTTGCCACTTTTGCTGTTGCTCATCTGCCGCCTGGCTTGTGCCTTCTGCTCGCTTGACTGCTGGTAATTATAATAAATAACAACTGTGTCCTGTTTACTTCATCATAATTAACATAATGGGACTTCAAGTACAAAGATGTTGACAGTAAACAAGAAAAATATGACAAGATTTTCATGTTGCTGTTGCCATTGCCGTTGCAGGATGGGCACAACGGCAACTCTTTGGTTGCAGTCCCAAGGAGTTCCGTTGTTGTTCTTGTGCCGTTTAGCCATTTTTCCCTGTTACTCAATGTTTGTCATTGTCTCCCATCTTCCCGCGCGTGTGTGTGTGTGTGTGTGTGTGTGTGGAAGGCGACAGCTTACTCGCAGTGTCCTTTATTCGCTTTGTGACGGCTTTGTTGTCGCCATTGTCTTGTGTAACGCTCACAAATTAATGCGACTTCATTAACACTGTTTACTCGTAAAAGTGTCGTGGTCAAAGGTACTGAGGAAATTTTCAAAAGAATTTCAGCGAAATATATTCAAATTTCTTAACCCCACAAAAAGGAGAATAAATAGCAACACAGTTAGAATAGACCCACAGAAAGCACTTTAAAATAATTTAACCAACCGCCCCAAAACTCCTACTTCTGTCATTTCCGCAGACATTGCTAAAGCGACTTTAATATGCGACATGTCATTTCTTACTCTTCAACATTTTCCTTTCCATCTGCCCCCGTCTCTCAAATTGCTTGAGGGTCGCTGGTAATTTTTTGTTAGAGGCACACAACATTCGCCCTCCTCCTCTGCATGTCTCTTGGGAGTAATTTTGCGTTTTGTATTTTGTGGTTTCAGCTCCTTCGTTTGAATTTGTGTATTTTTTTTTGCCGCGTGTCATTCCGCGTTGTTATTTTATTTCACAGAATTTTCACAAAATTTCGCTGAGGTCTACATATGTACCAAGCATACTATGGTCAGAACACACTCAGAAAAAAATGTATTCTTTATTCAAAAAACTATTTAAAGTTGATGAGGAAAAAAACAAAAAGTGTATTATTAAAGAATTTGTCGTCTTACGATCATTTTGTTGTTTTATCAATATATGATGATGAAGAGCACACAATAATTGATTAAGAACAAATCTTAGCTCAGGAAATGCTTTTTACATAAACTAGCATCATTTTTGCTATCAATGTAAACCTAGAAATTTTACCAAAAAAATTAAGCTATTAACAGAAGGTTTTAAGCCCAGAGTCGCACAATGCAAAGACGAACACGGGAATCTGGTCACCGATCCGCAAGTGGCGCTTAACAAATGGAGAAGCTACTTCTCCAACCTACTGGGAGGCGATGACGAACATGATGCCGCCTCTAGAGAAGTAGCGATGCCACCAATCGACAACATAGAGATAGACCCGCCGACCCAACAGGAAGTCTGTTTAGCCATACAAAGGCTAAAGAACAACAAGTCACCAGGCGCTGACGAGCTGCCCGCTGAATTTTTAAGGCTGGAGGCGAAGAATTGGTAAGGTGCATGCACCAACTTCTTTGCCGTATATGGGTTGACGAAAGCATGCCCGACGATTGGAATCTAAGTGTCCTATGCCCAATCTTTAAAAAAAGGAGACCCTGCAGTTTGCGCCAACTACCGCGGGATCAGTCTCCTTCCCATTGCATATAAGGTTCTGTCGCGTATTATTTGTGAACGTCTAAAGCCGCTTATCAGCACACTGATTGGACCTTATCAGTGTGGCTTTAGACCTGGTAAATCCACCACAGACCAGATATTCACACTACGACAAATCCTGGAGAATACCTACGAGAGAGGCATCAACACATACCATCTTTTTGTTGATTATAAAGCAGCCTTCGACACGCCGATAAGGTCAAGGTTTTTTAAGCCCTGTCTACCCTTGGTATATACCAGCAAAGTACGTTCGACTTTGCATGATGACGTTGAGAAGTACGCAAAGCTCCGTCAAAATAGGAACGAACCTCTCCGAACCATTTGATACCAAAAGAGGTTTTAGGCAGGGCGATACCTTATCGTGTGACTTCTTCAATCTACTGATGGAATATATACTGCGCCGGTGCCCACATGCCAACAGAACGGGCGCCTTTATTTATAAAGATCTAATGCTACTCGCATATGCCGATGATATCGACATCATCGGCAAAAACGAACGGGCGGTAAGCAGGGCGTTTTCAGAGATTGAGAGGCAGTCAAAAGAAGTGGGTTTAGCGGTAAATGAGGACAAGACGAAATACCTTGTATCCGCGGACAAAGTCCCGTCTTAGACAATCTGTTACAATGGGAGAATACAACTTTAAAGTTGTAGAGAATTTTGATTGCCTCGGAACGACGATAACCAGCGAAAACAGCATCAGCCTGGAAATCCGACGAAGAATCACTTTTGCAAACCGATGCTACTACGGGCTAAGTAGAGAGCTCAAGAGCAGAGACCTCAATCGAAGAACAAAATAAGCCCTATACAAGTTTTATATCATCCCAGTCCTGCAATATGGCGCAGAAGCATGGATAATGACTGCAGCGGATGAAGCGGCGATTGGCGTGTTTGAACGACAGATTCTTCGGAGGGCAGACATTGCACGGTGGATTTTGCTTGGCCTTTTTTTGGCATAAACCCCAAAATTTTTTTTTCAGATTTCAAATATTAACTGTTTTTTTAATATTTCCATTAGCAAAACTTAGTGGCAACACTGGTTTTTTTGACAGGCGGTTAAAGGGTGCAACGAGTGTTTTTGTAAAATTGGCAGTAAATATTAGCCATCTTTGAGTGCATCTGTTCAAAAAGTTAGAAGCAAAATAAAAAAATGTAAAAATGCATACTGCTAGTTTAGGTATGTTAAATTTAGTTTTGATAACTATATTGTCATTGTTCTGTGCTTTTGCCCAAATGTGCCGTGTGTTGTTTGTGTGTAATTTTAGGTTGACCCCAACAAGTGTAACAGTGTTTCGTGGCATAGAAGTTGTACATGGCACAGCGTGTCACAAAGTTTTAAATGCAAAGTTATTAATGAAAGTTAGTAGATTAATGAGTAACTAACACATCTTGCTACAACGTGCGACTTTTCGAGAAAATCGGCTTTATAGCAGCTTAATTCTGCTTTAGTTGAACATATTACTCGAGTAAGAGATAAAAAAAAATTTCGTTTGGTAGCGTCAAACTCAAAAAATATTTTAAGTCGTATTTAGAGCTAAAACTAAAAGTAATAGCGTAAAATACAACAAAGTTGGAGAAAATCGGAAAGATCATCAATATGGCAGCTATATAAAATAGTATGCCGGATCGAACCATATTTGATAAGTCGCTAAAGAAGCTTAAAATCCGCGCTCTAACCGAATTTCAGTTCAATATGTTTAAAACCAGCGAAGTTGGTGCATATCGGCCAGATCGGTGATTTGGCAGTTATATCAAATAGTATTCCAAACCTAACAAAATTTTGTAAGTCGTATTAAGTAGCTTAAAATATGAGTACAAACCGAATATCAGTTCAATTGCGTAGAAAACAACAAAGTTAAAGCAAATCGGCCAGATCGGTTATATGGCAGCTATATCAAATATTGGTCTAAATTGAGTAAAATTTTCAAGGCGACCAAAATTTGTGGTCAATAACTTAAATACTATAGTTTATGCCAAAAAAGGGCAAAAGAAAACCACTGTGCATTGCCAAGCTTGGTGTGACCAACTGGTGCCAGCTCGCACGGAACAGAAGCGACTGGAGAGCGTTAATCGCAGAGGCCCAGACCGTCAAACGGTTGTGAAGGCCTATAAAGAAGTAAAGAAGAAGAAACCTAGAAATTACTAAATTGAAACTTAGAATATAAATTTAATGCGCAGAGTTACTTATTTTAAAGCCTCGTTCACAGAACGACTTAAAAGTCCTTTCATCACAGTATTTCAAAGAAATAGAAAAACTTTCTAAAAGCACTTGAGCATCAAAGCAAATGATTTTTATGAATTCAATTTAGTAGTGTAAATAAAATACATTTTGAAAGGGTTTAAAATAGAGAAAAACGTTTTTAAAATGTTATGGTTTAATTTTAATGTCAGTTTGTTCAGAACTGAAATTATATTGTAAACTGATACAAGCTAGTATAAATTTGATATCCGCAAAATATCATTTTAATACTTTCGAAGATATCAATTTGATACTTGGAGTATTAAAGAGAATTTGATACCCAATAGTTTCAAATTGATGTCGAAATTGTGTCATTTTGATGGCCACTTTTTTTGGGTGTATCTATTCAGCTACAGCAGCTATACTAAATAGTTGTCCGATTGTCATTATACCCTTGGAAAGGGTATTATAATTTTGCCCAGAAGTTTGCAACGCATTTCATTTCCGACCCTATAAACTATATATATTTTTGATCACTGTGACGAGCTGAGTCGATTGAGCTTTGTCCGTCCGTCTGTCTGTCCGTCTGTCTGTCCGTCTGTTCTCTTTACGCAAACTAGTCTCTCAGTTTTAAAGCTATCGAGCTGAAATTTTGCACAGAGTCTTCTTTTTACTTCACACTGCTGATATGTCGGAACCGACCGGATCGGATGACTATATCTTATAGCTGCCATAGGAACTATCGGTCGAAAAGTGGGTTTTAATGAGAAAAACTTTTTGGTTTTAATGTTAACGCTTCTCACTTCAGCGATTATTAATATTATACGCTTTTACACAGATTTTGGAAGTTTTTGTCAAAATCGGATGACTATATCTTATAGCTGTCATAGGAACTATCGGTCGAAAAGTGGGTTTTATTTAGAAAATAGAGGGAAGCTAACTTCGGCTGTACCGAAGTTTATATACCCTTGGAGCATGATATATGCTGCCAGTTTTTTATATGGCTATACGATATATTCATCAAAAAAGTTTTTCTCACTAGAACTACATTTTGGACCGAACGTTCCTATGGCAGCTATATGCTATAGTCATCCGATTCAAATCAAACTTGACAAAATTGTGTGGTAGTATATAATATAGATCTCGCAAAGTGGGAGCGATAGCATTAAAAAAAAAAGTTTTTCTTACTAAGATTTTCACTTTTTTCCGAACTATCTTTTTGTAGGGGCAGCTATACTATATAGTTGTTCGATTTTGATAAATCTCGCGTGAAATTATGTGAAATCATAGAAAACTTATAAATACGGGGGGTTGGGAGGGCGATAGCATTGAAAACAAAAAAGTTTTTCTCACTAAAACTACTTTTTTTAACCGATCGTTCCTATGGCAGCGTATTTGTACCAAAAGACTTCGTGCAAAGTTTGGTTGAGATAGCTTTAAAACTGACGGAGGAGATAGCAAAGAAACAGACGGACAGACGGACGGACAGACGGACATGGCTAAATCAACTCAGCTCGTCATGCTGATCAAGAATATATATACTTTTGTGGTCGGAGATGTTTCCTTCTATGAGTTACGAACATCCGGACAATTTTAATATACCCTCTCCAAGGGTATAAAAATTTGTGGGTTTTAATACTGGCGTTCTTAAACTCTGATGTGTTAAAAATATTTGCAGGGTATAGAAACTTCGGCAAAGACGAAGTTAGCTTGGCCTTCTCGTTAAACTTTTAAATTCGAGGCGACGATTGCGTTGAAGACAAAAAAGTTTTTCTCACTAAGATTAAGTCTGTTGATACTGATCAAGAATATATATAGTTGATAGGGTCGGAAATGATTCCTTCTCCCAATCATTTTATCTCAATGTGGCTGTTTTAGCTTTTGTGCACTCAAAGTTCTGTGATGTGGCGATTGCTGCTGTGACTTCCAGCTCATAGAAGACGGGCAAAGACCGCTGATGATTAAATTGAGGAAATTCTTGAAATAGCCATACGATCGAACAGTCTCTTTTGTGGTGTTGTGCGTGTATTGTTTTAGAAAAGTTATGAACAAAATCATAACTTATTGACCTAGAGCCTGCTAAAAAGCTGTATGATTAAAACTTATTTATCTGTTTTTAGTTATTTACTTTGTATTGTTCTTTACGAAACTTTGTCAGAATTTTAGGACTGATTTAAAATGTTCAAGTGCCAAGAGCTGTTAAAATCAGAGAAGATGAAGTTATGTAGTTATAGATTAAAAAAACTCGAACTTACAAAAAATTTACATAAGTATTTCACATAAATAGAAACACTTGTTAATACCAGAGTTAGCATCAAAAGCGAAGCCAAGGTATTTCTAATTTTCTGACATACTGTATCAAGATCTCGTCGTCGTAAGGGTCTTAAGAAAAAACTTGAACTTACAACAAAATTCACATAAGTCCTCATTTTCAGTCACTTTTCATTGCAGAGTAAATAACAAACTTCAAGGACATTTTAAACTATATATTAACAGATGTGCAATATTGTTGTCAAACAAGCCGATTTGCTGTTCTCATCAGATTGTTCTCAAGCTTGATGGACCGATAAATAATGCTGACTGCCATAAAGTACATATCTAAGGTCCGAACTATCTATGTACTTACAAAATATAAATAAACAATAGTGGGTTTGACCTTTTTAACATCACGTTTTATGCATCATGCGTAACTTATTGCTACGCTCGGTCTTACGGATGGCTTAAGAACCTCTATGGGCAATTCAACATGACAAATCGTGTGCTAGGCGTAACTTAAATAAGATACCATTTTATTGAGGGTTTCTTTTACGCCGCTTTTTCCATCTTAGTCAAGAAAACATTGCCGTAATTTCTGCCTTAACATTTTCTTTGTGTATTTTCCCCACTTAACGCGACTTGTGTGTATGTGTGTGTGTGTGTGTCTGTATTTGTTTTAAGATGAGTTAGAAATATTCGTGCTTGGTTTGTTTTATGGCACCGTAAATGCTTGTTTCATTGCAAAGTCGCACATTTATTTCCTTTCGGCAGCGCTTGCGGTTACAGTTCGTCCTCTTATACCGCCCCCTGTTCCTTTAGCCCCACATTAAAGTTGCTTTAAAGCAGAAATCGAATAACTTTACTTTATGCCTGATACGAGTTTGTGTTTATTGAAGTTTATGTTGTTGCTGCTGCTGCTGCGCTGTGATAATAAACCCAAATGACTGCTACGGGAATTTGTGAACAAGCAACGGCAACGCAGTCAAAGCCTCCCTACCTCCCTTCCTCTCACCCATGAAGCCAAGATAATCGAGGGCAGTTTGCTAAGTAAGAATCTAGTAGCTTTTAATGCCACACTGCTTAAGTAAACCTGCCTGAATTTTGAAATAAGATAATCCTTTCACTGGTCACGGTCGCCATGTAAAAAGTCTCTAAAGTGGGATCAGACTTAGCTGCCAAAACTATTTTGAGAACCACGTTAAAATCCATCAAACCCATCAAACTTCCCTCGTACATTCAAATATAATTTTTTTTTTGTTGCTAAAATAATTTTCAAATTACAAAACGAGAAACCTTCTCCAAGAGAATTGAGGCTCATTACGCATGCCAGGGCTTTGGGAATCGCAGGACGAAGGCAAACGACAAACGGCAAACAGGAAGTAACGCAAAAGGACAAGTTAAATGAAATGGGCTACCCACAAGACATCGTTGCTCGGTAATGAGCTAAAAATAAGTTGCCTAGACCACCAGGAGAGCAGAACTACGCAAACAGGAGACAGAGCAGAAGACGTTTTGCTCCTGCGTTGACGTCTGTGCATGGTTTATGCATTAGCAGAGCTCTCGGCAAAAGTAAACCTCAATCAAGCACGAAAGACGCCAAGGAACAGAGGAGAAGCCACCCCTTGCCCATTAACGTCTTCAGCTTCCTGTTAGTGAATATTTCAATTATTAATGCCACGCCTCCCCCCACCACCCCGCCCACACACACATAAAAATGTAAAGCCCTTCACCTGTTCTAGCTTTGAGTCTAGGAAGCTTTAAGCTGATGACAGCGCGCGGGGAAGTACATTGCTCTTCTGATGACGTCGTTACATTTGTCGTTCCCTGTGTTGATGGGACATTGTGCATTTTTCATAATATCCCAGCAATTGTAAATGGGAAGGAAGTGTCGCCCTGCTACATCCACCACATTAATGCAGAGCGGGACATCCTTCTCGTCTTGTGGCCACACAAAAGTGGCTTAGCGGAAAAGTCGCTGTAAGAGAATGCAACATCTCGACGCTCCCTGTGGTCTTCTTCTGTGCGTTTTGTTAACTAATCCTGGGGGAGATTGAAGGCAAGCTGAGTGACGGACAAACTGACTGACTGACTGACGGGCTGTGCGGCTGACAGTAGGACAGGCTACCACTCGAGTCTCTACTGTCGTTGACATTTAAGGCTGCTTTATGATGTTGCAACGCCTTGAGTTATGCAGTTGGAGCAACTGCCTCCATCAGCACATCAGTCAATGATACACTTGGAATTTATGGATGGAATTTATATCGGTTTGTACTTAAGGAATAACAAGTGCGCCTAAGTATTAGTATTTATAAACCTAGAACATAAATTCATGAATCAAGAATTTTTTGCAGCTAGATATTTTTTTGCTATACGAATGTCTATAGCTGCATTAAGAACTATTTAATAGACTGATTCCACTGACACATTTATGTGTATTAGGTTTGACCCCAAAAAAGGAAAATGATAAAAAACAGGTCTCAGCGTTCCCACAGCTAATATTTGGTTCATAATTAATTATTGAGAAAATTACAAAATTATCTTTTAATTTTAAATGGGCGCGACAGAGCCTGAAAGTTTTGAAAAAAATTACTCATACGACACGTTCATTGAATACAAATTTTTACAACGAAATTATTTGTTCATTTCAATTGCTGTCATCTTTTGAAATAACACATAGTAGTAGTCTTTTATTATTTTTCATTCAAATAGTTTTTAAATAAAATCAACGCCGACTATTTATAAATGAAAAAAATATATGATAATAGGCAACACTGCGTATGAGTTATGTACAAAAACTTTAAAGACTATTCGCGGCCGTTAAAACTTGACTGTTTGTACCTTATTACCAAAAAGTGTCAGATTGGGGGTGTGTGACCATGATTAAAAATTTCTTACTCAGGGGGTCCAACCTAATGTACATTCGTCCAAATGTACATATATTTGACAACGCCTCTAGTATACAGTTTTTCCCCCAATTTTAAAATATTTTGGTACTCGCCCGGAACACTAAGAGAATTTTTGCTAAACTTACTTTGCTTTCTTGTTTTGTAAATGTAGATTTCCAGTGGAATCGCCAAATTTGAAAATGTACATATATGTGTCTCTGAAATGAGGCTATAATTTTATATATGAAAAGCTAAAAAATTATCTGAATATTCGAAAAGTAGAGAATCGGAGTATATGTACGATTAGTTTTAAAGTATCTTGCAAACATCGTTATCTTTTTATACGATAAAGTTTGACTCGTAAGGTTTATCTATCTGACCAGAAGATTTATCGATAAAAAACTACCCTCAAATCAAAACTGTATCGAATCTATCAGAATGAAGCAAAGAGAATATATCGGAAAACTTTATGCTAGGCTGTGAAGCTTTGCCTGTATTTACTCCACACTTATGTAGACTTTGGTATTTTTGAAAATAGCCGTCAAATGTACATATATATAGATAAGTATTTTAGCGTTAAGGTATTTTAAGACGGAGAGTATGGTCACACTGATATTAACAAACGACAGACGTTGTAAATAGATTGCACAAAAGAAACCCGTTTTGATAATGCAAATAGTAACCGTGTGCATATAGAAACCAGTGTAAATAATGTGTTAATACAAGTCCAAAACCCGAGACAAACAGCCGTTTACAATAAGGAACTTTATGAAAGTTAGTCGTATAAATGCGGACTAAGGTATTTTTATTTATTTATTTTTTATTTTTTATAATTGAAACTTAAAATTAATTCAAGTTACAATGGGTTTTATAGCCAGAGCAACGGAGGCCTTCGGCTGTTGTTTTACAAATTATAGTCTTATGTTTAATTTTAAAGTAAGTTTTACAAAGTTGTGTATATTTTCCGTGTTTACATCAGTGAGTAGTTGTTAGTAACAACTTGTTACTAAGGTATTTGTCAAACGTATCATATGAGATATTAGACAGCTTTACAGAAATTTGCTCATACAATTCCCAATTGGTTCAATCACTGGACTTACCTTCGCGTACCACAGTATGCATCGGGTGGCAATGCTATGATGTTGATGAGACTATTTCGCTGCTTATGGCAAGACAGTCTGGTGAAACAACTGTCAGCGAAAATCACAAGGCACACTCAGAAAAAATAGCATACAGCCCTTTTCTCAATTCCACTTCGGTTTTCGTATAAACGCTTTTATGTTGAGTTCCAAGTTAACAAAGTTATATGGAAAGCGTCACTCAGATCTACGGTTAAAAGATCCAGTCTGATTAAAAGCGGAATTGCTTAAGCAGATGAAACCGACAGCTCAATGCCAAGTGGATTCAATTCGTAGAAAAAGGAAGTCTTGATCTAGTAACCATAGAATTCCTTGCTATCTTCCATACAAATTTATAAAAGTAAACTGGCCAATTCAAACGTTTGTACGAAAAACGAAGTGGAATTGAGAACAGACCTGATAATAAAATATGACCGAGTTTTATTTTTTAAATTGTTTTGTTCTTTGAAATATCTAACTGTAAACTATAGATTGCTACTCTTAGGAAAAGACTCTCAAGGAATAAAAGCAAAAAAAAAAAAAAAAAAAAAAATGGAGGAGGAATCTATTAAAAAATTTTACGTAAATCACTTATAACTAAACATCGGTAAAATCATATTTTTAACGGGTGGTCCAGACAATTTTTTAATGCATACTTTGTGCCATGAAGGTAGATATTTGAATATTTCCACATTTGAATGGTGAAGCAGGTTAAATGCTATGTTACCCTTATAAAGTTTGCTGAAAATTCTTAACAAATGTAAAAATATGCTGACATATGCCCTGTTTTTATATAACAACTAGCATATAACCCGACGCGCTTCGATGCGCCTTCTAGAACCAAACAATATTAGATATAATAATACCCCGCAGATTCCAGAAATCGAACTTTGGTGCTGGGTTTTCCCTCCAACTCCCTCCCACATCCCTACCACTCTACACCCTATTCCCACTCACTTCCCACCCACATCCCTTCTACATCCTACCCACATCCTACCCACATCCCATCCACATCCCACCCACATCCCACTCACATCCCTCCCACTTCCCTTCCACTTCGCGTCCACTTCTCGCCCACATCTCACCCACTTCCCATCTGCATACAACCCACATCCCATTTGCATCCCTCCCACCCACATCCCGGCGTTATTTCCAACATCGGAAAATGAAAACACAAATCAATTCTCATTTTGACCTTACAAACCGAGTTTCAAGTCAATCGGATGAAAAAATAGTTATTTTTCATGTAACATTTTCCGGGCATTTTCACGCCTGGGGGCGGATTTTCCGAGACTGTCAAACCTCATTTCAGATTATTTTTCGTAAAATGGCCTTACAAACCAAATTTCAAGTCATTCGGATGAAAAATAACTTTTTCCGTACTAACTTTTCGGACGCTTTCCGACTTTTCCGGGCGGAATTTTCCAAAACCCCTTCTTAGTACGCACTTTCACCATTAACAGAAACTCCTGTCCAAATTTCAGCTTTCTATCTCTTACCGTTTAGGCTGTGCGAAGATTGCCAATCAGTCAGTCAGTGAATCAGGACACTCTCTTTTATACTTATAGAGATAATATAATAATAAATGCACCTCAAAGTATGCTTAGTGTATAAATGAAGGATGCAAACCTTTAAAATTGTGCTGAAGGTTCGGTCCGGCGGTTTCAACATCTTGTAAAGGCTAAGGCTTGGTCCGGACCGGTTCTTGTACATATCAAACCTAAGGTTTTGGTTCTGACTCTATTTTTAATCAAAATTTTAACATATTTTTGTTCGGTTTAGGACCGAAAGGCAGGCGTATAATTGTAAATGTAAAATTGGCTATACAGATCCTATAACGGGGCCAAGCCAAGATTCTCTCAATATCTTGGCGTGTGTGCTTCAAATTTTTCGCAAAAGAGAAAGGGACCTGAAGTTTATCGCCGAATCCGAACGGAAAAGTTCGAGAATTTGCTTTTTCATGGCTAGTTACTTCACAGCTGGCGCCAATAGCTGGTTAAGGTGACCGTATGTGTAAAAGCTATTTTTCTAAAGAAGGAAAAACTTTTATTATTAGATGTTCAGAGGCGGGATCGAACCCACTCTCCCGCCCAGCAGTCCAGCACACTAACCGCTGGGCCACAGACGGCCATGGTATACATTATAAGGATAATTTAATAAAGAGGAAAATGTTTCTATTATATTTGGACCAAAAAATTTTTATTTTGAATATCTTCAACTGCACCTTTCAATTTGAGTGCATGTACAGTATGGATTATGTATGATACTGCAAGAACAAAATAAAGCTTGCATCCTTTTACGTGCATTTATCATGATATTTTATTTATGTATAACCAATATTTTCCTAGCATTTAAGCATTTCTCGGATAAAATTTTTACAGGATTTGTATTGTCCTTTGACTAAGGATCACTATGGTATATTTCAAACAATTGTCCGATTATTATTTAGCAAAGATTTTTTGGATCCAAAATAGAGAAAATAGAATTATATTCAGTCTCTGGTGTAAACTAAACGTTAATGGACCGTTTAAAGTTGATTTGATTTTTTTCTAAGTGTACGCCCACGTAATCGTTTCAAGTTCCGAATTCATTTACATTGGTCCTCAGGTTAATTTTGACAAATGGCTTCGATCTCCCTAATGTATTGGAGTAATTTAGCAAAATTAATGCCCTAATTAATCAGACAGCGTCCGTTTCGACTGGCGCTTCACCTCCTCCTACTCCTGATACTCTTGCTCTTGATTTAAAGACAATCTGCGCCGTGTGTATTGAGCTGCCTGTCTATTTAGCAATCAGTTTGTGCCCAGCTTGCCTATGTCTTGGGCTAAAGCGCGGGACGGGGACGACTCGGCGGTATAATGAGGCTTAGCTTGTAGCTTAACTTGCGCCAGGTGAGAGAAGAATACGTGTATACGCGTGGAAGGAAATGTGTGCAAACGAACGGAACGAGCACAATACGCCAATCAGCGTTGCAAATAAATTGGCACAGTTTAGGGGAAGGAGCACCAACAATGGTGGTTGCCGGGGGCGGGGCAGTCAGTAGACAGGTGTGAGTGTGCGGAAAGTCGATTGTGGTTTGATCTAATACGTAATGTTTGTGATTTAATGCTGTCGATTGCGTAACAGATTGACAGATGACCCCTCCGGAGGAAACCAAATGAGTCAGAGCTGTGGGCCCTCTACATTTTTAACTTCAACTATTTGAAGATGTAAACGGAATGGTTCCTGAAATTTATTTTCTACTTTTAAGTTTTCTTTCACACAATTCCTTTCAGTCGGTTTCTAAATGTCAAACAAGTTCTTTAAAATTGAAAAGGCGACACCACCAAAAACTTGAGCCCGCACATAATCATTAGATCAAAATTATCAACGGCAAACGAACGATACGCCCCAACATTTTATTGCTTAATTATGTCATTAATAACGAAATCATAACTGTCACAACAGAAACAAGAAAAAAGAAGCACGCCCAATTGGTAGCAAAAATATTTAGCAATTTCCGGGGAGTGGCATGCTGATAAATTCACTCGAAAATAATTTAATTTTGTAATTTCGTCGTTACTTCGCTACGAACCAGACAAGCACAGGCTCGAGGACGAGGGCAAGCACGTGGCGTCACCGTTGCCTTCTCAGGCGCATAATTTTTCCACTTTGCCTTGCCGAAAATTGGCATAAATGTGTTTTTAGCATTGACAAAACGTTTTTATTTTCTTTTTTGGCATAAACACAGCGTCAGCCGCCATATCGATATCCTTGATCTAAATTGTGCACAACCGCAACACCATCAATGCGAAACCAAAAGCAAAATACTTGTAGTTCTCGGCTGGTTTCGCCTGCGTTTTAACACCATTACGAAATTAACAAGTTGTAAAAGCAAACCTTAATAAGCATTTGTTTAAACAATTGCGGTTGTCTCTTATAATTGCAATGACTGCTGTGCAACGTCAACTTTTTAGCTGCTGCAATTGCAGTTTTGTCGCAAAACATTTCGTGCCTGGTTTTTTTTTCTTTTTCTTTTTTGTGCTCGGTTGGCATATTCTTCTTTTAATTTCGCAAATTAAATATTTAATGAGCTGCGCTGAGTTGGCAGGAATCTGAGAGTTCTGTGTTGCCACTGCGACACTCTCATTAGACGGTATCCCTGTCTCTTTCTCGCTGAGTTGTGAATAATTATGCCTGACTGTGACTCTCTGTCTCCATCTAATTGCTCTGCTCTCATTCTGTTATTTTTCGTTGTAAGGCAGAGAGCTTGCATGACCTCAGTGCTCGAATAATAAACATTAAAATTCCCTTGAACTTGTCGACTTTTGCTGCAGTTTCTTTTAGGTAATCTGGTAACCATCTTCTTATTTCTTCTTATTTCAAGTATTTTGAGTGTAGCTACTCAATTAGAGATGCTGCTCAATCAGTTGGCTTAATTATGAGCCAGTTAGGAATCTTATCGCTCGGGTTTCTCTGTAACTTGTATGTGGTTGTTGTTGACTGTTGACGTGTGGACACTAGAGCGGACCTTCTGAGTATAAAATGCTTAAGGTCATGGTCTCACCCTTAATCTTCTGATTTCTGGTGCAAAACCAGCGTAAACAAAAACAAAAGTAAAAATGTCAAAATTAAACTGGAATCACTCATACGCAGTGTTGCCTATTTTCATTTATTTGACTTATTTATAAATAATGGGCGATGATATAATTTAAAATTATTTATAATTCCAAAAAATAAAAAAATTATTAATTAATTTCATTTGAGTTTTCATATAAGCGATATTAACTTTGCTAATGCTTTATTTTTTTCCAAAAGAGTTATTAACCTTAATGACTTAAGACACATTAATTTGTGAAAGTTTGTTCCATGTGACATAAAACTCCGGTTTGGCGTATTCAAAGTACGCGAAATAATTGGACACGTATTTTCCCAAATAATGACGAACTGTATGAGCTCTATGGGGACACCTGTCTGGTCAAGCGCATAAAGCAATAGCGGCTGCGCTGGTTAGGAGATGTCACCAGGATGGACGAAGAAGCTCCAGTAAGGAAAGCTTATTATTCGAAGGCGGCTGACTAAGGAGGAAGAGGCAAGCAGGGGAGACCTCGACTAAGATGGGATGACCAGGTTCGGGCAGACATTGCCAAGCTTGGTGTGAACAACTGGTGCCAGCTCGCACGGAACAGGAGCGACTGGAGAGCATTACTTGCAGGGGGCCCAGACATTCGAACGGTTGTAAGGGCAATTAAGAAGAAGATGTTTTCCCCGATTTTGGAAAATCCGCCCACAAGGAATTGGCCGGAAAATACTGCATGAAAAAAACTATTTTCATCCGATTGGCTTCAAACTCGGTTTGTACGAATAAAATACGAAATAAATTGAAATGTGATTTTCTGATGTTGGAAAATTCCCGGAGAGGTCTCATGAAAAAACAATTTTTCATCCGATTGGCTTGAACCTCGGTTTGTAAGGACAGAATTCGAAATAATTTGAAATGTGATTTTGACATGTCGGAAAATCCGGTTAATCCGCAAAATAAATATTTTTCTTCCGATTAACTTGAAAACTCGGTTTATAAGGTCGAAATGAGAATTCATTTGTGTTTTCATTTTCCAATGTTGGAAGGATGTGGATGGGATGTGGGTGGTATGCAGATGAGAAGTGGATGGGATGTGGGCGGGAAGTGGGAGGATGTGGGTGTGATGTAGGTGGGAAGTGGATGGGATGTGGGCTATAAGTGGGCGGGAGGTGGAAGGAATGTGGGTGGGATGTGGGCGGGGGGTTGTAGGGATGTGGGTGGTATGTGAGTGGGAATTGGGTGTGGAGTGGATGGGATGGGGGTGGGAGTTGGAGGGAAAATTCATCAGCAAAGTTCTCTTTCTGTGTTCTACAGGGTATTATTATATCTAAAATTGTTTGGTTCTATACTGTTAAAGGCGCAGCGAAGCGCGTCGTGTTATTTGCTAGTCTTTATATATAAATCTGTACGCCCGACTGACACAGTGACAGACTGACATATTATCAACCCACAGCCTAAACGGCTAATACTACAGGTTTAAGAATTGGCATAAACCTTCGTGAAGTTATGCTGGCGCGCACTAAGAAACAAATTTCAATTTCAATTTATTTTAGCCCAGCGCTACAGGAACAAACGATTGACTTATATTTAAAGCGCTAGTCACATGAGGTTGAATAATAATAATTTTTGATTCAAGACCCAAAAAACTAACTTATACTATTACAAAAAATATAGGGGGAAAAAGTAGAAAAGTTATTATTATTACTAATTATGACAGGTTTTTACAGTAAATATTCTAATTTAATTATGTGTGTTTGTATTTTATGTAATTTAAATTTTTACTAAAAAGACTTTATTCTGTATTCTGTAAATGTTTTTTAAGCTGAGTTAGTAGTAGTTTTAAAATTATAGGGCAGGTCATTCAACAGACGAATTGCAGTAATAAAGAACTGCCTCTCAGAGATTAACAATCTAACTCTCGGGCATATGAAGTTGTAAGTTCTTTGTGAGAGCAGTTCTTAATTTTTGAAACAGGTGTGTGAATTATAATTTTGTGAAGAAATGAAAGAGTCCTAAGATCCATCCAAGCCTTAAGGCTAAAGTTAAAGAGCTTGTGGGAAAAATGGGAAATGCTGTCCCAACGTCCGACATTAAAAACATAGCGGACAATTCAATTAAAGGCAACAACCAACGTGTGCACATCTCGAGAGTCACAATGGCCGAAAACTTCCACACCATAAAAAATAAAGGGTATTAGGTAAGATTTTGCAATAAGCATCCTAACATTCACAGGCAAAAACATTTGTGTAGCAGGGAGCTGCCGCAGCAGTTCGTAAGTCCGTCCAGTGGCTCTCGAGATATGACTACTCCATGACAAAGTGTTGTTCAATGTCAAACCAAGATTATTAGGTTTATCCACATATTGTGGGGAATATCATTTATGTACAGATTTGGCAGCTGATTTGTATCAAAAGCTTTCTTGTAAATGACTATGCATTTGGATTTTGACGGGTTGAGCCCTAAGCCATTCTATTTTGCCCATTTATTAATTCTACCAAGTACATTATTACAAATTTGAACGCAATCCACAATCTGTGCAAACGGGCGACTAACATATAACTGGACATCATCGGCATACATGTGTACTTCACAGTTGGACAGAACATTTATTAAGTCATTGACTAAGACAGAGAACAGTAAGGGCCCTAAAACAGATCCCTGCGGTACATCGCGTAATAAACGCTTAAAACCGGACATAGAAAATTAACAAATTTTTTATCCGCAGTGTGTGGATAAAGGCCAATTGAAAGTATAACGGTTGTTATATACATATGTATGAAACCATGCTAATATCTATGAACATACTAATTCCGTGTCTGTTTTGTACTTGATTAAAGTTTTTCAATCTTTCATTCGTGATTTTAAAACCAATTTCTTATTAAAGTTCGTTTTATACATATTTCATGAAGTTTAATACAAAATTTAAATCTTAATATTTGAGTAAAAAAAAAGGATAAAATCAAGAACGGACATATCTAAATCTAGGACGGCATTTTTTCTCAGTGTAGATGTTGAGTTGAGTTGGATGGTCTTACATTTAAAATTATATTATGTCATCAACGAAGTATTTTCCGGTCGTCATAATTAGTACACAACGGAAGTGTTCACCGTTGGGGCCGGAGTGCCACAGGATAGCGTTCTCAGTTCTTTTCTGTATGTGTTTTACACTGCCGACAGTCCAACAGACCCAGAATTAAGGTTCAATTCCGAATTTCTTGGCCATCGAATTTTGAACGCTTAACTTTCCCCATGCTCCTGCTCTTTACGTTCAGTTACTTGTTCTCACATGAGATAAAACCTATAAATATTTCAGAAAATAATCTTTAATTTTAAATTAATAAATTTTTATTCAACTAAAAAAATTCTACTCATATTTTTCTTAGTCTTTAGGGTCAAGCTTGTATTGCCTATTTACCGTCACTTGACATCCAAAGTTAACTTACCACCTATACGGATGACACTGTGTTTTCGGTTACAAGTACCAGTCGCAGATCTCTCTCTAGACGAGTGCAGGAATTCCTCGATGAATTTATATATTGGTCCTCACGTTGGAGTATAGGTGGTAGTGTGCAGATGACGCAGTATGAAACATTTGCACTTCGTAGAGGTGAAACTTTTCGGCTCACTCTGGACGTGGCTCGAAATGCTCATAAGGACGTCATGACATATCCAGGCGTTACTGTCAGGATGTTTCTGTTTATGCTCCGGTACTCCGGCCGGTGAGTGGGCTTTCCCTTAAGGCTAGTTATGATTAGACAGCGGATTTTGAATATTTTAAAAGCGATTTTAATCCTAGTAGGCAGTAAATTACTATTGGGGAGTAAATTTTTAAACAAATTTGTTGTCATTTTGGGTACTCTATTTTGACCTACTGGGATTAAAATCTGTTTTAAAATATGCAAAATCCGCTGTCTAGTTATGATACTTCGACCCAAGTGCAATGTTCAAATATCGTTGGAACAGAACCTCCCAGCTAAGACTTTTCTTTATTTAAGTGCGACTTTCTTTATCAGAACTGTTCCCTGATTGAAGTATATTAAATTTCCGCCACACGTTTTTGTACTTGCCCCGTGTGGTATGTTCCACCCTTTATCGATTGCTCGATACGTGGAATTGCGCTTAATTATGGGCCCAGTCATCGCACTGTAACAATAACGTAAAACCCATATGCATATGGAATTTTACTGCGAATTTTTAAATGGCATTGTTTTCCCTTTGTTTTTTTTTTTTTTTTTTGTGAATTGTAAAATGTGCATTTCACATGCAATTGCAAAATTAATTGTATACTTTAAAGAGAACAGCGTGCCAAAGCCAAACCGCGGAAGTTGAAGTGGGAGGCACCTAAGTGCAATGGAATAGCATGGCCCACACAAACACTCACACACACATACACAGCTGGCGACGCGAAGAGCCTTGTGCAATGGTCTTGCAAATCGAATGTCAATTTTCGACTCATTTCACGGAACACTTGAATTGGTTTGCAGCTGCTCTGCTGGTGCTGCGGCTCGTATAGGTAGAAGAAGCGCTTTTCGTTGTGCTTAATCGTAAAACTTCTGTTTTCGATGGCCTCGACGACAAGCTGGGCTAGGCCAGCCAGAGTCAGCCTGACCAGGACATGCCACTACGGGTATTCTACTTCTTTTGCTGCTGCTTTGTTTTTCGCTGGCCTTACTACAGCGGCCACCTCGTTTTGGCCATTGGGCCACTAGGCGAGGGTTGCACCTAAATTAGTTGGTTAGATGTCTTTACCAGTTTTAGATTATCCAAACCTTTATTAACCGTGATGCTGAGTGGCCGATATTATACCTTCGCCGTGATTTACCTCTTTTATCTATGATTGATATGGTACCTCTCTGAACAGATCTACAATGCAGCTAAATCAGTAGCGAATCATTGTGTTAATTTGATTAAATGCAGCTGGAACACACAAGTGTTAATAGATCTTGCCTAAAAAGATCTTTTTGGCAACACAGGAGCTATTTCTGAAATGGTTTTATTGATTGGATTTTTCATATTTTAAATTATATTTGTTGTTTGTAACGATTGGACTTCTTCTTCTTGATGGCGTAAGAGTTGGAGGAACCATTGGCAATGGTCTTGATGTTTTTGAAGTCAGTCTCACGAGTACCAGTGTACAGCAGCCAGCTGGCCTGGCGACACATCCACAGCCTGATGACGCACAGTACCAGTACGATCTATACGTGTGGAAACTTCACGTGGTCCAGAATTAATGATGCCGCTCACTAAGATCTGCAGACGGTTCTCTCCGGTCAACAGATGAATGATCTCGATCGAGTGCTTGACAAGGCGACAGGCCATCAGCTTCTTGCCATTTTTGCGTCCCTTTATTATCAACGAGCAGGTCAGACGCTCCAACAATAAGGCACTGGGCATTTGCCCCCGCTTACACTTGGCAGCATAACGACCCTCTGAATGGGGCAGATAGCGGACAAACTTGTCCTTAACCCAAAATCATCCTGCAGCGAGATATCATTACCGATGACATCATCGCAAGACCAGAGTCCGAACAGCTTGATCTCGGGCAGTTCTCGGGCAGGCTCCCCGAAGTTCTTTACCAATTTTTCAGCTACTTCAGCCATGAATTCCTCACAGAAGCAATCGGAGATACAGATACGATGACGCGCTCGGCCTTCAACAGTATGTTTTTTTGCTGATGGGTTTCCTCCCCAACTCCCACCCCCATCCCTCCCATCCACTCTATCCAATTCCACCCAGTTCCCACCCACTTCCCACCCACTTTCCGCCACCATCCCGCCCACATCTCGCCCATCCACCCTCTTCCCTCCCACTTCCCGCCCACATCATACCCACATCCCTCCCACTTCCGCCCACATACCATCCACATGCCTCCCACTTCGCGCCCCCATAATATTTTTCACACATCCCACATACTTCACACCCACATCCCGCCCACTTTACTCCCAATTTCCCCCAGTTCCCACTCACTTCCCACCCACTTTCCGCCCACATCCCGCCCACTTCAGCCCACATCCCACCCCTTCCCACCCAATTTCCGCCACATTCCACCTACTTCACATCAATTACCACCCACTTCTAAAACAACAAACCACTCACTCCCAATCACTTCTCAGTGGGCATCCCGGCGTTATTTCCAGCATTGGAAAATTAAATCACAAATAAATTTTCATTTTGACCGTACAAACTGAGTTTCAAGTCAATCGGATGAAAAATAGTTATTTTGCATGTACAATTTTCCGGGAATTTTCCTACCGTCAGGTCAAATTTTCCAACTTCAGAAAATCACATTTCAAACTATTTCGAATTCTGTCCTTGCAAACCGAGTTTCAAGCAAATCGGGTGAAAAATAGTTTTTTCATGCAGAATTTTCCGGGAATTTTCCTACCGTTGATCAAATTTTCAACATCGGAAAGTCACATTTACTTCATAAACGAGTCAAGCAAATTTCTTCTAGTGAGCGCCTGCATGACATAACGAAGGTCTATGCAAAATCTCAAACCTGTAGGATAAGCCGTTTAGGCTGTGCGTTGATGATATGTCACCATATCAGTCGGGCGTACACATTTATATATATAGATTTTGCTAGTAGACTACTGCCCAGAGCACCCGAATGTAAGTGCTATGATGTAAGAAAGTTACAGAAAAATATTTTTCACCGAATCGCCTACGAATCAAGGAGTAGAATTCGGAACCTTAACTGATCGTTCAAAAACTTGTTAATGCTAAAGGCTTAAAATAAAGTAGAGGCACCAAACAGAAGTGGTTCTGAATAGTATCGTAGCCTTCGTTGATATCGCACCGCTTGCTTTTATATCTGACGATCGGCGGAAACACTCACATTAGCTAAGGCTAAAAGAGACAGGTAAGAGAGACTCCATTGAAAACTACAATTGCCCAGGGAGTTCAGAGCCAGGCAATAAACAATTATATGACTTACGAATCAATTAGTATTCGAAATTCAAAAAACGGAAAGCGACGGCACACTTCTATTAGCTGTGATACAGTAAAATAGTCTGACATGGTGTGGTGCAGCGGGTAGTGTGTGACCCTGATGTGCTGAGGGCGAGGGTTCAATCCCATCTCGGAGCACTTTAGAGCATATTAATTTGATCTTATTCTTATAGAAGTAAAATTGATTGAAAAAATGTGGAAATGACTGTCATTTCATATACGGGGTGCTACAGAAACCTCTTCCAACCAAATTCCAACCGAATTCCAATTTTTAGGTGCCACAGAAATGTCTTTTGGTTGGTTTCAAACCTCTAATGTTTTGTTAGCAGATTTTGCAAAGCTCTTTTCTCACTAGCGCCTTTTGTCAGAGTGGCGCCCTCTACATGACAGCTAGCGGATTAAGGGATTGAAACTAACACCTCATGTTTGGCGCCAACAAATTTTTAAATTTTGCATTATATTGGTGGAGAATGCGACTTAAAATTGCATTATTATTTAAAAATGCATCATAAAACATATAAAACAAACACAAAATTTCAGTTAATCATTAAATTAACCCACATCTAAAATAAGGGAAATTTTTTGGCGAGAGATTCAGCCTGTTTTTAGAGATGGAACATCAGTTGGAACATCTGGTGCTCCATCTAGATTTTCTAATTAGAAAATGAAATCTCTAGAAGTTCTGTGACACCAACGAATTTTTCGAGAGATTTACAAACCAACCGTCGGCAAAATCTCTAGAGATTTCTGTGGCACCCCCGATAAATTTTTTTTATTATTGTGTTAATTATCACCTGTTTAAAGCAGCGTTTTCTGTTATCCGTAATAAGCACCTCACGAAATGGTCACTAGAAGACCGACATACCATAGCCTGAGCGGACTTCTTTTTGAACAAAATCATTCATGAATTATTTTCTCTGAAAAACACAGTTTTATACAAATGTTCCCCCATTCCGAAAAACCAACCGTTTTTGAAAAAATGGAAAAATTATTCTGAAATTATACCTTTATAAAATCGAATAGCTTTCAGCTCAGATTTAGAAGTATTTTAAATTATGTTCTTAATGTATAATATATTTCAAAGAAATGATAGCTTGCCGGAAAACTACAAGGAGCATTTCATTTTTAAATGAGATTACGAAAATATTTGTGTCAATACTGCTCCGCCGCCTGACGAACTGGGTTAACACGTACGGCATTTTAGGCGAGTATCAATCTGGATTTAGGGAAGGTTATTCTACCGTGGAAAGCATATTTACGCTCACTGCCTTGGCTAAGCATTATCTGGAAAGGAGAAAAAAGATGTACATCTTCTTTGTTGACTTTAAAGCTGCTTTCGACACAGTGGACAGACAAAGCCTCTATTTGAAACTAAGCAATATTAAAGTCTCAACAAAGATGATAAAAATGATACGAAGCCTATATTACTTCAACAAGACAGCAGTGCGGGACGGCAATAACCTATCAGAATGGTTTGAGTCCAACATGGGAGTAAAACAGGGATGTCTTCTGAACCCCTTCTTTCGTTGTATGTAGATGACATAACATCATGTCTGTCAGGGGGCGTTTACTTGGGATCAGAGCACATAAAAGTGTTAATGTACGACGACGACATGGTACTACTAGCTGAGAGCAATATAGTAATGCAACAAATGATAGACGCCCTATTTGAATACTGCCAAAAGTGGAGCCTACAAGTAAACTGCGCAAAATCAAAAGTTATGGTAATTCGAGATAGTAGAGGCCACAGAGCTATAGCAGGTGCATGGAAAATAAACGGAACGAATCTTGAAGTGGTCAGCGAAGATCGATACCTGGGAGTGAATCTTACCCCACGCATGACGTTTCATAAGCACCTCAAACAGAGATTTAGCGACTCCAAAATTGCAATAAATTCGACTTGGAAAGAGCTGCTTAGGAAAAGGAACGTCAGCTACAGCACCAAATATGCCCTCTTTTTAGCCACTGCAAGAGCAATTATGTGCTATTCAATTTGAAGACGTAGAAAAGCTTATTTCACCTACCTCAGTACTTTCCCAACTATGCAATACATTTAGAAACAGGACTTCCCACCAATGCACAGTATACAATGCAAATTCATTTCGACTACTTTACCAAGTCCATGCAAATGCCCCCCACTCGTCTTCCAAGAGTTGTTACAACGTATCTGCTAGAGACCAAAACGCAGTTTATCCGCACTTGGGAATCCATGGCACTGGAACACAACATCGAATGCAATCTGAGCGATTACAACACATGGAGCGTTTGGCAAGGTCAGCTTCTACGAAGTATTGACAACAGAGAGAGAACCAGTTTCGAAGCAGAAGCTACCGCATCACCTACAGCCAACTGCAGTACAACCTTTCGACTAGGAACTACTTCCAAGATAACATCGAAGCAGCAGCCATATCCGTTATTTTCCGAGCGAGAACAGAACTGATGAACCTAAACTACACCCCGTATAGTACCACGCCCATTGGCTGCAATACCGGAGAGAGAGAGCCTCCAATATCGCCGAAGCTTCCTTATGGAAGATGGGAGAATGACTCTCTGTGTCATTGTATTTGACAGTATATCTATTACCCAGTTTATACACAAATAAAATATCATGATAAATTCCCTTCAAAGTATGCTACATAGGCTAACAACAGTAAACGCCCGCGACCAAGAAAAAATCAAAAAATACATTTATAAAAACATTTCTCCATGGATATGGGCTTCACGCACGAAGTTCACACACGAATGGGTCATATCGTCACCACCCGACGACGCCGGGCCTCACGATATCCCCACGGTATCAGATGGATATCATTGGTAGATTAGAAATAAAACATATACTTCGTATACATGGGGGTAAATCATCATTTTTTAAAAAACAGGGTTTAGGCGCGGGTTTTAAAAATGAGTAGAACAAAAAAATTAAAAGGCTGAACAACTCTTCATTGGATGGTAAAGGTGGCCCCTAGCCTATTCATGAAAAACATTATGATAGCGGGCTGACAAAAATTATCTGGGAAAGACAGATATTTATTGAGTTTAATAATGCTATTCACAATTGATCGTTTTGCTAGAGATCATTGGAACGCGGTTTGAGCTTATTAGCGACAGCGCCACCGTTCGCTGGCGGCGTCCTGAGTGAAAGTGTGTGTAAGAGTGAAAGCGGTGGTGTAGCATCCATCGCAACTCAAGGAGGCAGCGATGTGAAGGGGGAGTTAGCTCCACTCATATCGTTTTCCCCAACTTATCGGCACAAGGAATGTGGGTGTATTCATGCAGATAAACAACTAAGTGCTGATTCTCTTTTCAAGAACATTAGCCCTCATTCGGAGAGGGCTGATGATGAGGATTTTGGCCCAGCACAAGAGGATTCAATTGTGGACGACGGCGATTCCGCATGCTCGAAACGGATGAGCCGCAGAACTTTTCTATGGTCAGACTGGTGACTTTTGCGCCGCAAGCCGGGCCAACATCTTTCTAATCCATGCCGTTGCATTATAAATACATAACACGGAGATGCCAGGCTAAACAGTCGATTCTGCCCTTCCTAGTCGTGTCCAAGGAGCACCAATTGCCTATTGGAGCAAATTACTGAAATATTACAATTAAAGTTCACCATGAACCTACAAACGATTTATTTATTTGCGATTTATTTACGTTTTACATCTGGCACACTTGATCTTTACTGCAAGTAAGAACCCTTGAAACACTCTAGAAGCCTTTACTACCGTTTTAACAAATCACATAAAAGCTATTCTAGCAAATATTGCATCATTAAAAGCTACCATAACTATTCGCTGTTAATTAGTTTAAATTTTCCCGCCAAGTTAAAGCTTGGTATGGAGACAGTTCCGCGAAATGCCCAGCGAAATGAAAAGTCCAGGCAAAAAAAATGATTTCGTAACGGATTTCGCAGGTTGCTGTTTCGTGAGTTGGTATGGAGTTCACGCGCGAAATTGTCATATCGATAGAGCGTTGCTACCCGATGTCAATGTCACGCGATAGGCACCTGATAGTCACGATGAGATGATTTCGTAGGTGTGAAATATATGTAAAACATATTTTTCGTACTCATGGGGGTAGGCACCATATTTGCACATACAAGTGTTTTGCGCAAAGTTATAAAAATGAGAGACAACCATACAAAAACATTAAAAGGATGAACAACTTTTCATTGAGGAGAAGATGGCCTTAGCTCATCCGCGAAAAGTGCATTATGATAGCGGGTTGGCTAAATTACCATGGAAACTAGACATATTTATTGAGTTTAATTATGCGCTTTACAATTGATTGTTTTTGCTAGGAGCTCATTGCAACGCGGCTTGGGTTCCGTTAAAGGACAGCGCCACCGTTCGCTGGCGGCGTCCTAAGTAAAAGTGTGTGTAAGAGTAAAAGCGGTGGTGTATCCATCGCAACTCAAGGAGGCAGCGATGTGAAGTGGCAGTTAGCTCCACTCATGTCGTTTTTGACCAACTTGTCGGCACAAGGAATGTGTGCTTATGCCATGCATACTAATGGGGAATGAAAAGTTGAACTTTTCGCGTCACCATTCATGTCGACTAGAGGGCGCATTATTGAGGATCCCTTGCGCTCATGAGGATCGGTCGTGAGACGACGCTGATATCCGCATGCTGTCCGACAGAGCCAGATCTTCTGCCAGTCAGATCGGGGGACTTTTTAATGCCAAAAAACCGTCAAATATTTTAATTCAAGTTACACACGATAGTTATTATCGAGATCTTACAACAAAGTTAATATGACTCGCTTCTGGCACGCTACAAAATCAAGAAAATAATTGCCAAAGTGGACAAATATTAAATATTATAATAAATAAACGCTGATAACCGCAACGATTTTTTTTTATTTACTTGCGATTGGTCTTAATGCTTAAGATCACCCACTTGGACTTTTGTCAAAAAAAGTATGAACCCAATAACTAGGGGAAGTTTCACCACCGCGTTTTAATAATCAGGGTTGCCAGGTAAGACAATCATTAAAGCCGCCATATCAGCTCCACAGGTTAATAATAACTTTCCCGCCAGTTAAAACTGAAAAAGCAGATAACCGGAGATAGTTCATCACCAACATCGACAAAAGTTAATGAGCGTGGATTCGCGCCACTTCGTGGCAACACGCAAACGTTTCAAACGGTTAGCAGCAACATGAGTACCTTATCGCACCGCTGACGATCAGGTTAAATATAGATTTCGCACGACTTTTCGGGGGGGTGCGCATCGCGCCGTTTTAATAAACATTGCCGTTATTATTATAATTTGCCCCACAATCCGACTGAATGTGCAGTGGTCATACTTAGCTGCTTCAGCCTTGAAGACCGCTAATTGATCTTCAACCAAAACATAATTCGAATGGAAACAACCTGTGGCACTTAAAGGTACTTAACGCGATATTTTTGTAAAAGTAAACAAAAACGCAGTATTTCAGCCCAGATTTCAAAATGCACTTGCTTAAAGACACAAATTATACTAAAAGGATAAAGATGAGTAGTCTACCACCAAAAGCCAAAGAAGAGCAATGACTATATCAAAGAAATAATCAGCCACAAGAAGACGCAAGGCAGCAAAGCTGATACCTTGCGTGCAAGAATAACGTGGTGGTAAATTACGTCAGGTTTTCGCCGATAAAACCACGAATAATATTACAATCATCGATTATTAGAAAATCCAATTATAAGACCTTTGAAACAACTTGATGACCAGCCACTGATATACAGATGGTACTCCTGATCCAACTGAAAGTCGGTTTACAGCAGAACCCCAGTTCTTCACAGCTTTAATGCAATGCGCAGTCTCAAGCTTAACAGTTTATGTTTGTTTGAACTGCTGTTCACATGCTTTCAAGTTCAATGGCACGTCATTAAAATTTACAATTAATCAGACACAAAGCAAAAAGTAGTCATTAGCCAGGAGAAGAGGCTGCTTCACAGCGCGCTGGCTGGTTAAACCCATTAGTGCCTGTGGCATATCTAAAACTTGAGGTCCTGAAAAAAATACCTGTAAAATAAAAAGCGTTGGTTTCTACACCGTTTCAAGTTGTTAACACTCGTTTGAATTGATTTTCCATTAAACTTGTTTGGTCAGCCTTCTCATTGTTTAAAATAATATCGTCATCTTCCACTGACATCTTTACATGGAATAGAATACCTCGAAAGAGAATCTGTGAAATGCTTGGAATATTTAGCTGGGTGGCAGTCAAAGTTATATAGTTTGTTGGCATAAAGTTATTGCTGAAATTTCTTCATATTCTCTCATCATTAGTAAAATAACATGCTGCAACATTCTAATTATTTATTATAGATCATCAAAACGTTCAGTAAGAAAGATGTTTGCTGTGGGGACAATAGTGTCACCGCAAAGGTAAAGACCAGTGAACACAAGGCAAGAAAGTTAAAAAGAATAAATTAAGTAATATCAAACAGAATGGATCAATAAACCATTGTTATTTCTTTGGGGGAAAAAAGATAGCTGGGGAGATGCATCTAATGACTTTTAAGTTGAACAGACACAATGGTTTAGTTGAAATACAGTTGAGGTACTTCTGGGAGAGGCAGTATACTGTGCAAGCAGTGCAATCATCCCGCTGTCATTTTCATGGTTCCCATAGAGTCAAAATCATAATGGCGTCATTACAGTGCTCAGAGCGGGGGCAGATGTTAATTTAATCAATGAGTATATCACGTTAGGAGGCAAAATCGCAGTCACATCCAGTTACATGATCTGAGACCAGCATCGCCGCGCAGGTATTACAGAAGCTAGTCGAGTCACCGCAAAATGAGAGCCACCAGCAGAGCCAGATAAGAGAGAGACATCAAAATTGCTATTGAGTTGAAGTTTGACCATGGTGTTAATAATAATTTTGCACCAAACTACATCAACCAACAGATCGCTTCAAAGAATAAGCCGCTGTACTGGAATGTTTTTATTTGTCAGACCTAAGAGCTTATATGTGATCTGCCCATCAATAACTGAAACAAAAAAAGAAAAATCAGTTTTATTTTTATCTTATTTAACTTTTCACTAAATTGAACTTTTAAAGGGTTCTGAGAATTATACTCAAATTGATATCATCAAATAAACCCCAGAACTCAGAGAAATTTAGTTACCTATACCCAGCTGGCAATTGAAAACCAGTTTGAAGGCAAGTCGCAAAGTAGATTCAAGATGATCCATATCCCAGCCATGAAAAATTATATGAATTGAAACGCAGATCCTACCCACAGCTGTCTCCTTAAAAACCGTAGAATTTTGATTAGTCCAGTGGGGGTTCAAATGTGAAAAACAACTTATGGAGAGAAACCCGAGACCTCAGCCAGCCAACATAAATGCTGATAAAGATAGTTTACTTTAAATGACAATGAGCACGTCACCATTGTTTTCACAAAAGAAACCGTTGTCACTGTTGTCGCTGAAATGCTACTCGACACTTCTATCTTACCACACAAACCATTTTTTGTATTATGGGAAGTACAGTCATCACTGGGACCACGACAAAGAGGTTTCACTCTAAAAAGATCTAACTATGTGGCAGATTATTTAATAAGATAAATATTTGGTAAAGTATTAATATCAAGAAAAGAAATAATGTGACATCAGAAACGTATGGGAACTAGGTAAATACTTCAATGAGGTATAGCAATGAATAGCTCAACAGTAATTTGTAAACTACAGCAGTGGTATCCTTTTCTTAATGTCACATAACAGTTTTCTCTTAAACCATCAGAGAGAATCACTATCGCCGTGCAGAAACGCGACACATATATAAAGTCCCCCCGCCCCAGTTGTTCTTACTCGTCAGCTCGCGTTTGGTAGGCGCAAAAAAGAAGATTACACAAAAACTCAAAAATAAACAGCTTCCTTATATCGCTCGGTATCACTTAAAGCCTGACTTTTAATATATCAATGATCAACCACGATAGTCCAGATTTTTACGATAATGCTTTATTTATCGCGTGCGCCAAACAGGGTCAGATTTTTTCGACAACGCCGGGGCGGTTTCAAACGGCTGTTGATATGGACTCCTAACTCATGAAAGAACGCGGAAGTTCGAACCGTGATGCAGACCAGATTTTCAACAGTAATAGACGCAAAGTATCAATTTGTTTCGCCGGAGATATGGTAGCCTTCGTCCGCAGACCGATACGCCAGCGGCACCGTGGGGGTAACTGACAACACTAACAATAAACAGGTTAGCTTCCTCAACTGGGCAGCCAGTCTTTTAGAGGACCATACAAATGGACCTGACTGCAAGTTTCAGGTGCCTAGTTGGCATACAGTACTTATGTTAAAGCTACTTGGTTGGTAACGTGGGTGCCAGTTTCTGCAAGGTGAAAAACTTTTATGCTATTGATGTCAGGGGTAGACTTAACCTTCACACGACCTCCTCATGCCTGAAGAGTCCAGAGGCAGAAAACAAATTATGATTTGCTGGGGTATTGTTAATAATGAGCGCCTTCATGAGGAGTCCGTGTCCAAAGCAGTACTGCATATAGAAATACTTGATTTATTTTATTTATAGCACAAACTGGATAAAATAGTTTGGTCTATGAAAAAAAAAAATAGAGCTATCTCTGTTTAAACAAAGCTAGAGACACTCCTTGGAGCATGAGGGTAGTGCTGCTGTGGGTTTTTGTGCAGGTAATATATATATCATGAAAAGTTTTCTCATCAGAACTGTAGATTTGAACGATCATCCTGCAAAGGTAAAGGGCAGACAACCCACCAGCTCAAACTGACAAACCATGTGGTAATAGCACAGCAGATCATAGACAAATGTATTGATATAAACAGAAAAACAAAAAAGTTGTTAAAGACTTTTTTCAGATCAACTTTAAAGGGGGGTGTTGTAACAGAGAGCACTGATCTATAGCAAAAATTATTGAATATGGAAAGTAAGAAAACTGAGAAGATAAATAGATGATATTTGTTTGAAATGCGTTTTTTTCTTCTGCCAAACTACTTTTCAACCTCACTGCCCTGGCAAAGCAGAAAGAAAAGTGTGCAAACTGATCTAAATGTCCACTAATAAATGCAGTGATGTTTGAGGCTGAAAAGGGAAAAAGGAGACTGCAAAGCTGAGTTAGATAGTTGAATGATGGAGAGATATAAAGCCAGACATGGGATACAGGACATGAGGAGCAGTAGTTGCAGTCAACTCACTATCAACAGTGCTGACTGGTTATAGGTTACTTATACCTGGAGATACTTCAAAGACAAAATGATCAGCTAGTTTTAATGAGATCTTTCCAGCAGGTAAAACAGAGTTCACAACATCGCGTTATTATAACAGTTGATACACGTCGATGAGTTTCTCACGATAAAGTCGAATGTAAATCATTTTTATAATGTCAGTTGCGATATCAATGGTATCAGTTATAAAATGCGCCTGGAAAAAACCTTCTAAAAATATTAAAAACCATCTTCATCGGAAGAATGTGAAAAACTAGAATGCTGAGAACTTTTGCGAGGTACAAAACCAAATCAGAAGATTAATAGAAACGGCAATGCAATTGGTGGGAAAGACATATTTTATGTTCGGACAACCTGATCAGGTCACTGATCGCCAGTTTAATTGAGCGACTTGAAACGCACTGAGAGGGCTTAACTATCATTTGTAAATGAGAGAATCATCAGGGTACACCAATAGGAAAAGATGTCGTGTAAAACCGTGATAGAAACGACACTGGATTGAACCTCGAAGACAAAAATTCAGATTTTTAAACAGATTTTTTCCATCTTTTATTTCGGGTCAAAAACAAAGATAATGTTAATGAGGAGGGTAACCATCGTAACTTTTATTATCAAAATATGGTGGACACACAAGACAATTTGAAGACATCATGACAATGATGCAAGAAATGGTGTTTATATTTTTTTTTTGATTTATATATGGAGTTTGGTCAAACTAAAATATCATCCAAACAATAAATTATCACCAAGAACTAATGTAGTAAATTTCAACCGATTATTTGATAACTTCTTCCATGCAGACTTTATTAATACAAGGTCTATGAGCTTCAAAAAGAAACAATTAGAATGATTTTCAAAAAAAATACTATAAATCAAATAGGTTTGAGATCATGAAACAGTAATCTTATTTTCTTCTTGTCTTCTTTATTACTTATTCAAAACAAAGATGTTTTGAAGAAAAGCAAAAAAATAGCATATGAGAATTGATAAAAAAGATCTTTTTTAAAAATTAAAAAAAAAAAAAACACTTCAGAAGGGATAAAAACTTTTAAAATGTTAAAAAAAATTAAAATAAATCATGTGATCAAAAAAAATAAAGAAACAATATAAAGGTACTAAATAATAAAAAAGCTGATTTAGTCTTCAACTAACTGAACTTCAATCAGTGCAAAGTGGCCACCATTTAGTTTCCCAATGCTAATTCATAGAAGAGAGGAATAAACTCACAGGTGATCCTCATAAACAGTTAATAAAAATTATCCACAGTCAAGCTCCCACTAAACAAACACTTGAGATCATGTCAAACACTATAATATATAAACTGGTAGGATGCCATGCTTGATATCTGGCAGGGAGCACAGTTTATATAGCCCCATGATACTGAGAAGACTGCCAACAAAGTAAAGGTAAGTTACACCAGAGGTGCTTTTCTGAGCCAAACCCATTTATAACAAGATCAAGTTAAAAACTATGATTCATCTTGTCTGTCAAGGTAAAGGTCTTTGGTCTGATATCATCCGCTGAAATCATTTCCTGAACTTTTGCTAAACTAGTAACTTTTTACAAAACCAGCAGTGGTATTAATACAGCACTGCAAGAGCAGATCAAAACTTCTGCTCTTCTCGCTCTTATTGAAATAATAAATTCTTCAGTCCTCATTTTTTTTCACCAAAAAAGCTGATTTATTTCCCATAAATCAGAATCAAGCCCTCAGAGACACTTTAATCTCGATCGAACCAGCCTTGAAACTCATCTAGTAGTCATAAAATAGTTGAGCTGAATAAACATGTCATGATAGCTTGCAGACTCATGAAATGATCAGTCAGACCGCTCAGCTTGCTTAACTAATCATCCAGTCAACTCAATGTTATACAAAATTCAACAGTTAATTAAATATTCATCCAATCAGTTGTTGATTTCAGTAAATCAAACAAATGAGAATTAGTCATCCTTAAGACTGAAAATATTGTAGAATGTTTGATTGAAAATTGTTCCAACTGAGGGGTGGTATTTTTAATTACTAGGCTAATGAAAGTTTCACTCCCAATCATGGTATTATCTTCTCATCATTAACTCTGTTGAGGCTGAATATCAACCATAGATGTGAAGAAGAGTTTATTTGAGAGTTCAGCATATCATAAAGTTTTGAATTCTAAAAGCATATCTTTTGAAAAATAATCGATAAGAAAGTAATAGTCTGTCACACTGGTTATGCAGAAAGTAAGTTATAAATCTTAATAAAAGCACCAATAAAAAGTGGAAATCGCATTCATCTGTTATTTGATTATCAGACAGAGCAAACTGGTGATGCCAAGCCTCGTGGCAGGTTGCTGAGAATTCAAATGCTTAATAATATAATATGTTGCTTCTGCCCGTCCCAAATCACAATTTGATGATGAGTTCCATAAGCCGATATATGAAATCAGCGCTGTAGCTAGAAGGTTTAAATGTCTGCACCTGGAAGTACTATGGCATAATGTCAATTTCCATCTTAAAAATGCATCTACCTTATCGGAGAGGTTTATCAGAAGGTCTCGTTTCATAAAGCACCAAACTTCGAGGAATAGAAACGAAAGAAGAGTAAACAGAATCAGGAAAAAGCCTTTTTTTGATGTCACACGTTTGATCTGACGATCTGTATCCACTGGAAAATTGATCCACTTGGTTTGACTAGCTTAGCTTGATCCACGGGAATGAGATCTGTCTGGGTTTGATCATTTATTTGATCTCAGCCTTGGGTTTGATCTCACTTGAGTCACCACTTATTGACACTGAACTAAAAACAGTTGACAGACTTTACTTAATCATCTTTTAAAACAGTTAATCAGCAGCCTTTAATTCAATCATGCTAGCTCATCCGATCAACTAGAAGATTGAACCCTTTCTTCACTTTTACTTTCCTCAGTATCATCGACAATGTTATGTTTAATACCAGTAAGATCTCGCGCCTTTTCTCATCAGTCGCTTACTTCTCAGCTGTTATTTCCTCTTTCAGTTTGTCGTTAAATTCAAGATATTATTTTAAAAGGTCAAACCAAAGCTGAGCAACGCAGGCAAATGTCTTTTTGTCCATGCTTCTCGTCGAGTGTGGTGGCAAAGATCGTGGGGGTCCGGTACTCTCAGATGTTGTTCTCTCAGTTTCGCACCTTATAAAAACTACAAAACTTTTCGATAATGGTCTGAGTGGAATGATCAAACACTGAATAACCAACAAGAAAGTCTAGTCCACCCGTTATCTCCCGACTCTGCCTGTAAGCTTGTTCTAAAGACTTTTTGAACAATTTATTTATCAAAACCAGTGATTAACTTAGTTTGGGCCGTCCGGGAGGCAAAGAATATATAGATAAAACAACAACTGGGAATAAACAAAATCACCAGGATTACTGGCGATCGCCACGATACGTTCCGAATGCAATCAAATTTATTTTAAACTTTTGCTAAACTTGGTTCAGTTTTCATCATCTACATTAAAGAAGAAACGTTAAAAGCCAATTGATAAATGAAATTGTTACAACTCCAGCGTTGATACTCTGTTATCTGCTTCTGCTTTTCCCATTTGATAATATCATGACAACGTTGAACAGATTTCGTTCGCATCATCAAAGTCACAAAGCAGCTGAACATTACAAAGTGGTTCGATAACAGCAAATATCAACAAAAGCGCTGGTTACACACTGAGAAGACAAATTTACAAGCGTCAACATAAAAGCGCTTCATTCATGTGTAATTGATGCTGATGCGCATCACGAGATGGAAAAGCCCAGCACCGCATTAGTAATTTTGTAAACATCTTCAGTAACCGGTCAACTTTTTAAAGAAATAAATGACAATAAACTTTAAGAACTATTTACAAGATTTTAATCAATCGATCCCACAAGGAGTTAAAACCCATCTGAACTACCCAGTGGTGGTCGGAAGATTTTTCTTTGTGATAATGCAAGAATGTTAGCAATCAGCTGATAACAGGTGACAATACAAGGCTCAATAAATATGGCATAAGACCCTAGCAAACAGAGTTAAATAGTGTCATTTCATGCATGGTGTGGATCATCGTTCAGGAATTATCTGATGTGGCTGCCTTTAATCACAATAGTTTCAACTTTATAGCTGACATCCGATGCCACAAGAGCATGCTGCTGTTGAACGTGCCCAGCTTTCTTATATATATATCATATATATACATATATACCAAGGTTGCAACTCCTGCGGTACAGGCCCGCCTGCTCAGTTATATGCATGGCTTAGAGAACTTGGGGATTCAAGTAAATAATAATGCTCTACCAGAAGAACTTATGAACATTTTTAAATCTGTCTCCTTCACCGGTTGTGGCTATAGTTTGAATAGGGGAAGAAAGACATTCTTAATAACACATTACTGCAATGCTCATCAGCCAACGAAGCAGCAGCAAAGCACAGCAGCTGGCGCTCAACCACGATTTTGACACGTTGCATAACTGATCCGGGTTGATCCATTTTCCACCTCACTTCCATATATAGGTAGCTGGTTGCAGTCACTTCTGGTTAGGAATCAGCGCCATCCAGATAATGTCTGAACCAAACGATGTCATTATAGAAACATATCATGCTTAATTTTTGCGCTCACCACAAGAGGAAATAATTTTGGTGGAAGTGGGGAACAAAACCACAACTTTATTTAAAACCTGAAGTGAGTGGCTATTCAATGCACTAAATTGGAAGTTGTTTGGTTAAAAGGCTTACGGATTGGGTTCGTTTTAAATAAAAAAAAAATTTTAATATTAGCTGGCCTAGTTTAACAAGTTCACACTTTCTAATGTAAGAACCTAGATTATTGGAATTTAAGTTCAAGCTTTAATAGCTTCGAAAAAAATTTTAGCATAAGTTTTTACTTTTTGCACATAAAGTAGGATTGTCCTGTCGAGCAGAGATACCTGAACATCTCAATGTCATTGTCTATATGTCTATTGAACTTCCAGCTTAAGGGCTGAATACTGCACTTCGGATAATTTTTGTCGCATGTTGTTATCTGCACAAATTTATAATGCGATCAGCTTCAAGGTAGTTTGACATCTCGCTTGGTAGCCAATCAAATGAAGTAATTCATGGTCGGATACAAGATCGGATATCCAAAAACCTTGATCATCATGCCTTCCTGGACCTGGGGGATACCGCTATGGGGTACGTCATGGTGAAGTCGTTTTGCCACCACTCCAATAGATTTACCCCTGATCTGGCGACAAACAGATTAAGAAGGCTACTTAACCGACGACATCCCTCCGACCTTTGTGTCCATGGAAAGCGTCATTCGGGCGGCCTCTTCAATTTGGTATAAGTGTCCTTTTGGCACCATCTATTGCCAATCAGATGACAGCTCATAACAGAAAAAAATAAAAAAGCATTCCGTCCCAATTTTCGCATATTACACACTAAAGCTAAACCAAATACCAATATAATCTCTAAGATGCCGAACGCCCATACAATGGTTTTGCAATATGCAGATGTTTTTTTTTTGATGGCGCCGAAAATCGCGCTCTCTCCGCTCACACAAAGTTGAGAGCGTAAAAATCTAAAAATAGAATGCACTTGCTTGTGTGAGTAATGCTTGAGAATACGTGTGCATACTTACAGTCGTCGGCTGTCGCTGTACGCGTACAAAAACGCGGCTGGCTCTAGAGCGCTCTCTCTCTCTGGCTTCTGGACAAAATTTCAAGAGAGCGAAAAGCCAGATTCAAAAGCCAGGGGGAAAAAATCGTGTGCAAAAAAAACGTATGGCGTTGCTCATCTTCATATTCTAATGTCTTGTTTTTGCAAATCTAGGTGGATTTGCTGTATTTGCTTCGCTCATGTTCATGGTTAGCCATCTAGATGGTTTTTGTTGCCATCTACTTCATCCTCATGTATATCAAAACCATGTACATGCTTAACCAAATTATGTATTTTTATGTGTGCACGCATATGGTCACACTGAAAAATATTTAAAATAAAAAACAACTGCTGCTACAAACAGTTAAGATAAGTTAGACCCAAAATGGAAAATATGCCATTTATATGCAAGACACCTGCAGACATTGCCGAAGAGACAGATCCGCATATTATTTCCCCTAGTTCATTGCGTAAGCTAAGTTCACAAAGACAAGTAATTTGCCCAAATTTTGGTTAAAATAGCCATGACTGAAGATTTTATAGGATTTAAAACTAAAACTATAGTGTTACACGCAAATAATTTGATCAAATATGGCCGGAAAGTTCAACAATGTGGCCTATATGGCCAAATTTTCATCAAAATTTGTCCAAATTAGTTGCCTGTTTGAACTTATCTTTAGACCTATTGCTTCATCTCCCATCATAGTATCAAGTCGTTCCAAAAGAAAAACCTTCTCCTCCTCTGTAAAATGCATGCTTTATTTTTTAAAATTGGCGCGCAATAAATAAAACAATAATTCGGCGAGTGGCAAGGCACCGCCAACTCACTATTAGTGCCTTTCTAGCCCTCCCGGTGTGACCGTGGCGCAAATGCCCAAATTTACAATCAATCTACATGAGACAACCGATTGTGCGAAATCTAAGTGGATTTCGATTTGAGAAGAAATACAGTCCAGGCTAAAATTAGATTGAGGGACAGAAACAGGTACATCTTTGCGCACGGACTAAGAGACTCTTACAATTCCATTTGCAACTTCCAAAGTAGGAATTCAGCCTCGCTTCTGCTAAAATGGCAGTAATGTAAAAATCTTACAAGTATTGACTATCTTGTTGAAGGTCGACTGACATAAAATCACATTACCGAAAGTCTGTTAAAACTAAATTACAAGAAGTTTGGCCATAGCTAAAGTTTCTTTAGTACTTAGCTGTCTCTTTTCAAATGTCCATGCTAACCAAGCTTAAGGACATTTTTTTACTGTTTAAATCAGTTTAAATGTGACTAAACATTTATCAGAGTATACCGTACGGAAAGCCCTCTTGAAACTAAAAATATCTGTGGAAATAATTAACAAAATTTACTATATGATCTTAAACGATCGTGTGAGAGTGCGGCAGCAGATCTATCACTTGCATCGGTCGTTTTAATTTTAAACAAATACTTCGGCATAAGAAATAAATCTTCAATATGGCTGCCATCATTTGCTCAATCAAGAAAATGCTCGGGCGATGGCAAAATTCCACCATTCGGGCTTCGAATTGTTCCCTCACCCTACACTCGGAAAAAAATTCATTGCAAAACTACCGAAATCAAGCCCATTCGTTGACAAAGGTAGAGTAATACTTGAACCGTGAACAGCAAGTGTCATATAATGAAAATTTTATGCTTAACTAATGAATGGCTTGGTCATGTTTTAGGAACATTTTGTGCTCGCAATATAAACGCTGAAAAAATAGTAACGTCGCTCACTTACTTCAAGACTGGCAGAACTAAAAAAATACGGTTTTTGAATTAATGATGTAGAAATATTTGCTGTAGTTTTATGTTGTGTCAAATTTTCATATTGATGTATTTTATACCTTCGATGTGAGATGAGACTATGTCGCTATTTTATTTTAAAAGTTAATTTTCATACTAGAGCAAGAGCTTCAAATCTTAATTGTCCTGCAGTCGATATTGCTCAAAGATCCTTTGGCATTAAGTTAAAACATCGCATTTTGAAAATTTTCTAATTAAATTTTTAATATTTTACAAAACGATTTCAAAACTAAAAGAACAATTTTCTAGTGGGTAAATCGATTAAGAAATTTAAACGCGTTTATCACAAAGCCAGTCTTGAAGTAAGTCCGCATTTTCACAGTGAAGCAAACTCCATGAAGTCTTACTAAATGCTCTGACTTGTTGGAAAGGATACAGGGTTGCCCATATTCGACGGGACCCATCTGGCAACGCCATAACTCTTTGACAGAGATGTCAGATCGCTTAATGACATACCGCGTTTGAAGCGTCAGTCCAAGCAGATTTTTACCATGGAACAATACACGCCACGCGAGCGCTCTGAAATAGTTGAAATTTACATTCAACAGAACAAGTCAATTGTGAAAACTCAACGTGCTTTTTAAAAATTTCACATTTTCACATTTCACATTTAATGGGACCGTAAATAAGCAAAATTGCCGTATTTACGCCACTGAAAATCCTGAGGAGATTCAAGAAGTGCCTCTTCATGACGAAAAAGTCACAGTTTGGTGCGGCGTTAGGGCGAAAACGGTCATTGGGCCGTTTTTCTTCCAAAATGAAAATGGCCATGCTGTTACCATCAACCAGGAGCGTTATCGCGACATGATGACCAATTTTGTGATGCCAATTATTCGTCGAAAGCGTATGAGGCAGTTCTGGTTTCAACAAGACGGCGCTCCACCGCACACAAGTCGCATAACAATCGATTTTCTGAAGAAATTGTTTCCGGGCCGTTTGATGTCGAAAAGTGGTGATTTGACTGGCCACCGCGTTCGCCCGATTTGACGCCGCCTGACTTCTTCTTGTGGGGATATTTGAAGTCAAAGGTTTACGTTAACAGCCAAGGACCGTAGAAGAGCTCAAGGACAACATTCGTGAAGAAATAGCCGCTATTCCGGCCGAAATGTTGGCGAAATCGATGGAAAATGCTGCAAAAAGGGCACAATACGCCATCAACGCCAGAGGCGGCCATTTGAGAGATATCATATTCAAAAATTGATGTAAACAAATCTACTTGGAACAAATTAAATGATTAAGATTGCCAACCGCCAAATTTTTATTTTTTTCTTTGATTTTTTTAAAAAAACATGGGTCCGTCGAATATGGGCAACCCTGTAAATGCGGGCAAATTTTCCAGTTTTCTTATAACAAAAAAAGCTCCAAATAACGAGGGGCTTTAAAAATTATGTTGGTTTGCAAGGTCAGAGAAATGAAAGTATGCTTATAGATTTTAAATTATTGCGGCAACTTTGTATTTTAGTGACACAGATTTAAAAACCAAGTTTGTGTTAGAAGACACAACAAATTTGTCCGTTGTTTCATTCTACTGATGAAACTAAGCGGGTTACAGTATCGTTCAAAATGTCGCGGCCCCTTCATAGCCGCACGAATACTATGATAATTGCATTTTGTGGTTAGGTGAAGAGTTTGAAAGTATATTGAACAACCAAATCAGAGTGCTATGGCAGCTCTTGAGTGTCGGGGAGTTGGCATTTTTGAAAAGCTGATATATTAGCTCCGTTCGCCAAGTTCTGTTTGTATGACTGGTACGCATTTAGGGCAACATTTATTTGTTTATAACTGCAAAAATTCATAATTTTAAACCAGAAAAGTCTCCATCTTTTTGAAAACACCAAAATTTAAGTTACCTTTAGGGCAATAAATTGTTTAGCTTTGAACTATATCATGGTGGTTAATACCAAATATAAATAATCTTTAGCACAATTATTAAAATTTTAAATAATTTAAAAACCTAAACTATATTTGAGTAGCCACAGTAAAACACTTTTCGCAAACTATTGAACCCACATAGTCTCCGTTTTTGATTTTTAACTGCTTATTACCCCTTTGACTTCTTTAAGCTGCATTTATTCACTGTTTCCTTGTCTCAAGGAGCAGCGAAAAAGATGTAAAAAGAGAAAAACGTAGAAATTAACAACTTCTGACGCCCAAAGTAAGGCAACACATTTGTGGCTTTTCATCTTTGAGTGGCCGTTTAACATCTTTGTCGGTTTGCAGGGCATTTCTGGCTCGGCGTTTGGTAATTGTTGTTATTATTATCCACCCAGTGTTGTGCTCAGCAATTGCAACAATATTTACACTGCAAATGTCGTTTTGAGGCATGCCACGCCATGACAACGCAATGGGTGGGCGGGAAATCAGCCAGAGCTTTCCACTGCTGCTGCTGCTGTTGCTGCTGTTAAAACATCATGCTGTTTCTGCTTGGCTTCCTCTTCGATGATTAATTATATTGCTTTTGTTCTATTTCTGCAGCGTCTTTTGTGTGTGCAAATGTTGGGCTCTGGCCATATCTCGAGCTGCAGTCACCGCATTTAAATGTATGTGCAACTACAATATATATATATATATATACCAGTCATATGTATCTACATAGCCCGGGCAATTGCCATTGTTCAGCAACGACGTTGCATTCAAACAATGCGGTGGCTTACAGCATAAGTGTGAGTGCGTGTGTCAGCTACAACAACAACAAAGGCAACACACGTTTATTGTATTTGACATTGTTTCAAAAGTTAAGTTGGTTGTGGCCACAACAGCTCACAACTTGTTTCTCCCTCTATGTGTGTGTGCAATGAAATCATAAATCTGGCATTGCAATTGTAATCATGTTTTACACAACGAGCCAGGCAGGACAAGTTAAGAGTTGAGGACGTGCAGTTAAATAGACCATCTGTTTAACAGCCAACTGAATGTGAATGCATTTTATATATGGAAGATTATCTCCAAGTGCGGGCGTGTGTGTTGAATCAGGTGCGTATGCTGACATTTACTTTGAGAAGGGCTTTGAGTTGAAAATGAAAAAATAAATGGGAAAAACATTACAAGTAGGATTACTTGCAAACAGCACAATCGAACTCAAAAGGCAATATAAATACTGTTCTCAATCACTTTTCTTATCTAAATTGATTTGTTTGTTACAGTATAAAAAAAATTAATTTTGCATTAACAAAACAACATTATTTTGATTAAAATTATAACAAAAAAATATATTTTTTTTTTATTTATTGAATAATTGAACTAATCTATCAAAAGATTTGGGAATCAAACTGGAACCCAAACTGGATTAATAGAGTGAATACTCACAGGCAGTTCAGTACATGAAAATTGATATAAGCCGAACACGAACGTACACATGTGAAGGCTGCCTACACACTCTGTCAATTATTTTAGTTCCGACGACTTTTAAAATTTATCGGTACATACCTGCGATATCGGCCTCCACATGTGTTCCCACCATTATTTGCGTAAAATTTTATAATGAAACCAGAGGAAAAACTCTCCAAAGAAGTAAAAACATTAAAAGGCAAACAAAAGAACAGCCACAAGCAAAAGTGCTCATATAAAAAGAAAACAAGCCTGATGCCGTCAATCAATTTTCAACTCTTCATTGATATTTCTAATTCAACCAGAATATGAGAAAATTTTTTTATTTAGGACATTTCGTCTCGTCCGTCCGTCTGTTTCCTTTATGTCTTAATCTCCTCTGCAGTTTTAAAGCAATCGTAACCAAACTTTGCACGAAGTCTTTGGTACAAATACGCTGCACATTTTTCGAACCGGCCGGATCGGATGACTATAGCATATAGCTGCCATAGGAACGATCGGTTGAAAAATAGTTTAGTAGAAAACTTTTTTGTTTTCAATGCTATCGCTCCCAACCCACGTATTTATAAGTTTTAATGCTTTCACATAATTTACCAAGTTTTAATCAAAATCGGACAACTATATAGTATAGCTGTCATACAAAGATAGATCTGAAAAAGTCTTAGTAAGAAAAAACCTTTTGTTTTTAATGCTATCGCCCTCCCAAGCTCGTTACTGATCAATATGATATGCTAACACATAATTCTGTTAAGTCTGGATCCAAAATCGGGCGCTATAGCATATAGCTGCCATACGAGTGATCGGTCGAAAAAATAGTTTTAGTGAAAAAACTTTTGTTTTCAATGGTAGCGTCTCAGTTATGTTAGCTATCTAAGTCTCAACACAATTTGAGAGTTCAAACTCGGATGAATATATCGTATAGCTGCCATATAAAAACTGGCAGAAATATATCATGCTCCAGCAGATATAAACTTCGTCGAGCTGAAGTTAGCTTCCTCTATTTTTTCTTAGTAGTATTCTTCTGTATTTAAAATATTTTTTTTACCTTCTTATTACATTCTTCTTCGATTACATTTATCAAAGGATATAGAAATCCAGCGGCGTGTTGCCGTTTTCGAAACCGTCCTGTTTCCCGAATCTGAAAGACTGACTTATAAAACTAAACAGTGCCGACCAGTTTTCGCCATTAAGGTAATTTATTATCTCGTGCGGTTGTAGATCAGCCTTGCCAAAATGGAGCAATCGGTGCTCCCTCAAAATTTGACAGACGCCGATGAAGTGTACAATGTTCTCTTTTTTTCTCAAATTGCACAGTGAACATGTATTGTCGTTGAAGCTTGGTAAGCGAAACAATTTTTTGACCAAGTACCGCAGCAGTCTCTGGACCTCGTCAAATTCCATGATACCCTATACTTGAGCGCCAGTAATATAGATCTTAACTGCCGCCTCAAAGAGTTGATATATATTTTGTGCTGATTGGTACATTCTTCAAATATTATTAAATAAAAATAAGAAGTTGATAGCCATTTTCGCATCTTTAAGAGATTCTTTTGCAAATGAAAATTAAACTGAGCATTATGATATACCCAAATACTCCAAATACTTGTAAGTTTTGACTACTTTGTTAATTAATACTTCCAGCTCAGTCACTCCTAAGTGACACTTTTCATTCAGTGCTATTCTTCTCCAATGCCTTTAAAAAGTAGGATCTTGTACTTTTTGTGTTCACTTGAAGACTCCATCAATGGCAATATTCTTGAGTGCATTTACCATTTTTTGCAAAAAATTACAATGTCATCAACGTACAAGAGTGTCTTTTACTGTGCCCATTTTTTACAAAATTCTTTCCGGGAGGTACTCAAGAAAGTCATTTATGTAGAGCGAAAAGAGGAGAGGACTAGCAAGCAGCTCTGTTTGGACCCGACTCTTAAGTAAACCATTCCGATAGCATTTCGCCATCCCATACTGCTGCTTTATAGCGTTGTACCTGCTCTGAAGAGTGTTAATAAATTTATTTGAGATCCCTGTATTACTAAGCTTGTAAAAGAGTGCTCTTTCTATCAATGGAAATCATACGCTGCGCGGAAATAAAAAAATCGCATAGTTTGCATCCACTGTCAATGTATTTTCTATTGATGGTTGTCAGGCTAAATATATTGTCTATTGTGGAGTATCCTTTCCGGAACCCTGCTTGAAATCTGTCAGCCGGTCGTTTCCTACATATCCATTTGTTTAGTCTATCCAAAGGCTCCGCTGAGAATACTTTGGCTACTGCGTTTTGAAATGAGATTCTGTAGTTGCAAATAATCTCTTTAGGATCGCCTTTCTTATAGATTGAAATATAATCGCCTTCTCTGAAAATTACTTCTCGAACCCTTCCCTCGTTTATAACCAAATTATAAGCTGCTGCTAGACTTTCCATGAAAAAAGGTGGCAAATTTGATAAATTCTTCTGGGTATCCGATCGATTCGGTGCTTTTCCGTCCTTAAGATTTTCAACAACTGCAAACAGTTCCTGTGTGGTTATTATTCCATCAAGTGAAACTCATCTCATAAATGAAACAAATATTTGAAAACAGGCAACTACAGCGTATGCGTTGATTTTTAAAAACTTAACAGCTTTACCGCTCCAGTTAAAGATTGGGAGAATATGATTGAATGATGCTCTATTGAGCATGTATTATAGCCAAGTTCACTGGCAAATGATTTGGCAAATTTTTAGGACATTTCGAAGAAAATGGCCACATATAATAAAATTATTAGTAAATGGAACCGCCAGTTTATGTTTTAAGTCCTGCAAAATCTGCCATAATTTTCAATAAATATTTAATTGTAAACTTATCTTAAGTAGCGTACATATATTGTTCGTAAAGCTCAGCGCATATCTCTCTACTCTACTGTTTCGCTCTCAGCTCTTTAAACAATAAACAACAACAAAAATATAGCTACAGATTTACTCTCCTTAAATTTCTGGACCTTTAACTGTTGAATAAATCAGTTTTAAAACAAAACGAATCTATTAAGATAGATTTCATTCGATTTACCCCCATTAAACGCAATTCAGTTACGCCTCTGTTCTTAATATTTGTAATGAAATGCGATCACACATTTTTATTCAATTTGCTGTTTTATGTGTTGCCAGGTGTCCCATGCAGCTGACAATTTCCATTTGCAGATTTTGTTTGTAATTTTAATAAATCAATTTCCAACTCCTCGCGTAGGGTCCGTGGGGAAGGGTTTAAACTATAAATAACCGCAAGCTGGCAAGTGCGTGCCACTAATAATAAGGCCTGAAAAAGTATCTGAAATTGCTGCCTGGCCTAGACGGGGCGTGTCCCAAACACACACACACATATGTATGTAGTATGTTGGGCCAAATAAAAAACAGAGCAGTCGTTGACTGACCCATTCTCGAACCATATCAATTTAATTTTAGTTCGTCCAATGAACACCTAGAAATATCCAAATTCAACACGCAAATTTCGAATCCTAACAAAATTATAGGTTAACTTAAATTCGTTTTAAAGAAGAAAGAAAATGGCTCCCAAAAAGCTCTTCAAGACCAATTCTCAGCTGAAGAAGCCCCAAAAGTCAACTCTGGGCAAGCCAGTTTTGCAGAAGCCGACCAAGCCAAAGGGCAGTCAAGCGCAGCAGCCTCAACTAAAACATCAGTTTAAGAAGCAAAAAAAATCTCTTAAGTTGAAGAAAAAGCATTCGCCAAGACAACGTAAATGCCGCAAAATTATGGTACGCCCCAAGCCCAAAAAGGAGCAGTCCAAAGTGCCGCGACTTTTTCGCATGGATCCTTATACTGGCCTGCCTATGGACTATGAACGCACCGTTGAGCAGGTCATGCACTATGTGAATCCACATTTGGCCAACAAGCGCAGTCCCGAACAATTGATGGAGGACATGCTAACCCAGATGTTTGCCGAACTGGTGCAACAGGCTTCTGCTCAAAAGTGCATGAAGCCGTTTCACAATAAAAAGCCAGAGCGAAAGGATAATCACGATACCTACTCGGAGTTGACGCGGTTTCATACGGCCTGGTATGTTTTCTTAATGCCTCTGTCTATAAAAATTCTCATTTCATTCTTCAATGCAGCAAACGTGGTCCTTTGGTGCCGCCCAAAGCTTTGGGTCCCACCTACAAAAGCAAGTTCAACTATAACAAATTAAAAATATCGAGCAAGTAGCGTCTTAAACAGAG
>JAEIFU010001525.1:0-66199 GCA_018904235.1 Lordiphosa stackelbergi | reverse complement strand
ATGAGCTAAAAGTCAAGTGCACACGCCGCAAGGAAGCAGGCAAAGAGCAGTCCAGCTTCGATGAGATATATAAAAATCACAAAGTCTACTCGGGTCACTTGAAATGGCTGCCCAAGGGCAAGCAGGCACAGATTTATAGCGAGACCAGCGTGGGCTGCATACACGAGGATATACTGATAGCCCAGCTAAGACCGGGACATGAGCTGGACTTGCGTCTGATAGCTGTAAAGGGTGTGGGAAGAGATCATGCCAAATTCTCGCCAGTGGCCACGGCCTATTATCGCCTGCTGCCGCAAATTAAACTCCATAAAGAGATTTCTGGCAAGGATGCGTACCTGTTGCAGAGTTGCTTCTCACCCGGGGTCATAGGGATTGATGAGAACGAGTGTGCCTATGTAAAGGATGCACGCTATGATAGTTGCAGTCGCAATGTACAACGATATCCACATTTGGCAGAGGCAGTGACCTTGGCGCGTGTAAGAGATCATTATATATTTACGGTGGAGTCGGTGGGAGCTCTAAAACCGGAGGTGATTTTCCTGGAAGCTGTTAAAGTTTTGAAAAAGAAATGTCGCTCATTTATAGATGAAATCGAGGCGGAATAAATGTGTTTAATAAAACTTTTTAAGCTTAAATTTAAGTTGTTATGGATAGCTGGCTCGAGGTCAATGTTTTTTACGTGCTTATTAAAAACAAACAAACACGAGTTTTTGTTTTTCCAATATATTTCAAACCCCTTCGGGATTCGTCTTCAGGGCTGTAAACAGTATAACACAAAAACAACAATTCAAAATTGATATATGTGCAAAATAATTTTTTTGTTATTTCTTTCGATCCAACAACGGTACATTGGTTGTGAGTATCAATTTCTTTCTCTTTTACTTCATGTCGCTTTACCAAGTGTTCACTTCTAATTACCTCCTAATCTGTGGTGCAGTTATATGAAACAAGCGAGTCATCCCATGTTTCTCATAGAAAATTGATATATGTGCAATTTGTGTTTTTTGTCTTTTAAGGGAAATAGCGTCAACTTAAATGGCTGTTTCAATGACAAAATATTGAACAGGTGTGCAAGCAATATTATTAACATAACAATCAAGTGAACTTCAAGTGATAACATGTTATTTTGGCTAAAAATGCCACTTACAAAAGAACTATCCCTTAAACAGTAGATAAAAATCAAAACCATGCATGAAGCTGGTAGAAAAATTGGTGTAAACGCAGTTTAACGAACAGCTGTCGTAACACAGTAACCAAATTTTTTGAATAGTCCTCTAAATTATTGTCAAAATCAGCGATTCCCAAGGTGGATGAGAGCACCAAGCAGCTCATAAGGACTCTAGCAGCCAATAAATTGATGAGCTGCGCTCAAATTAAGTCGGAGCTCAGTCTACCAATATGTCGACAACGCAAGCTGCAAATTTGCCGAAAGAAGTTGCATCTTCAGAATCAGTCCAAGGTACCTAAACACCGCCACGAGCAACATTACAAGAATGCGCAAATGGCCATTTATTAAAAGAATATGATTTGGGACGAAGAAATAAAATCCTTCATATAAAGTGATAAAAATAGTTTAACCTAGACGGCTCAGATGGATTTGTAGAGATATGCGACATCCCCGACCGACCTGCTACAAGCGCAACCATGGTGATGAGTCTCTCATGGTATAGGCTTTCTTTAGTGCTAAAGGCAAGTTGTAAATTCGATTAGGGCCTGGCCGTATCAATGCGCAAATGTATGTAGAGATGCTGGAAAGAAAGCTTATCACAATCGCGGACGAGTTCCATGGTGACAATTGGATTTTTCAGCAAGAAAAAGCTTCCATACACTTTGCCCGCCTACAAAGGCGCATTTCAGGTCCCACAATATTCCGCTGTTACAGTGGCCGGCATTAAGTTCGGATCTAAATCCAATTGAGGATCTGTAGGGCATCATTTCTGCCACAAAATTCGGCGCTGTAAAGGAGTCCGACACTTTGATGCAGCTTTAAGAAGCAATTGTAAAGGTGTGGGAATATACTTATTTAAGTGTTTTACAAAACTTGGCTAATTCAATGCCCCGGCGGTTGCAGTTACTGGAAACGATAATTGGCAACCCAATTTTATATTAATGATATCACTAGACTACATTTGGAGATAAGTTTCCATTCAAAATATAAAAATATCACACATTTAAAAATTTGCACATATATCAATTTTCTAAGAAATTATATTTAATTATTTTTGTTTGTTAGTTAATTGTTTTAAATAAAATATGCGTATGTATTTTTTGATTTCAATATCCAATACCTTTGTAAAAAAAAATAATGTCACTAATGAAATAGAATGCAAATGTAAATAACTAAGCAAAATACGTATGCACATATATCAATTTTACTGAGGTATCAAAAAGGATTGGGAAAGATTTGCCAACAATTTTTGTACTAACTATTCATTTTCTTTATACTTAGTTTCTTTCTTTTCGGTAAGTTAAAATTTATATACTTTTTTTGGTGAGTGAGTCAAGGGTGTGGGTCAGCCATTATTTTGTTATGACTGTAAATATTTTTTTTGTTGGCGTGGGAAAAAATTGGGTCGATTGTGTCTAAGACTCGTCTTACAAAGTTCCTGGCCGTGTTCAGTATCATATGATTGGAATAATAATTTATCATCCATGGTGTTATGTGAACGATGGAGTCAAGAAATGGTAACTGGCTATTTTTTTCCAACTCAAGGGGTAACTTAATGTCCTTGTGATATGAGTTTAATATTGGCAGTCCTTTAAGTTGCACATACAGTTTGTCTTCATATTTGAAATATCTGTTTTCTGTGATACAAAATGCTAACATCTCCATTTCCTCGGAATGCTGGTATGGTTCTCGATATCTTTCCATCTTTGTTGAATCACTTCTAGCGCCAGGTCTGTTGGAATGCTAGGAAACAATGACACCACATCAAACGAAACTAATCTTTCGTCGTCATATATATGGGAGTCATTTATTCGCGCCTTAAATTCAAATGTGTTTTTAACATTATATCTGGAGTCTGATGTCAAATTCTTCAAGATGTTGACCAAATATTTGCATAGGTGATAAGACGGCGAGTTTATCATCGAGCAAATTGGTCGTAGGGGCGTGTTCTCCTTGTGTATCTTGGGAAGTCCATAAATCCTGGGTGGTAAGGCTGTATTCGTCGATAGTCTATATTTTTCTTTCCTTGTGATTATTCCGATGTGTAAAGTTTTTCAGCATATGCGTTATTTTTGGTCTGTAACCTTAATGTGGGGGTCCTTTCGTAAGATCCTGTATGTGCTCAACTCGTCAAGTATTTGTTCCATTTTCTGGTTATATTCCTCTTTTTCCATTGCCACTGTCACATTGCCTTTGTCCGAATTTAAAATTAAGATTCCGTCATTTTTGTGTAGAAATGTTTTGGTCTGCTCAACAACACGAAGAGCAAAATAGGAAAACTTGACAAAAATAATATAATTTACAAAATACCTTGCGCTGGTGACGGGACAAATGTATGCGAGAAAGTATACATTGGTACGACTAAAACCAAACCTAAAAACCAGAATATCCGGTCACAAGTCTGACATAAAAAGAAGGAATGAGACAACAATCCAAAAAACAGCATTTGCGGCCCATTGTACTGAGAGCAGACACTCCCCTGACCTAACAGCTGTAAGCATCTTACAACAAGAACAACATTACAACAAACGGTTTACCTTGGAAATGCTCCACATCATATCCACACCAATACATAGAAGGATGAACTCCAAACAAGACACAGAAAATTGCGCGCATTTATACAGACATTTACTTGACCACAACAAAAAATCAAATTAGTTATCAACTCCACAGCTGACTAAGCGGACGCTGTGCCTTTTTTGTACGTACACTTATACGATTTTTGTCTAGAATTATGTAATATAAATTGTTGTTTTTGTGTTATACTGTTTACAGCCCTGAAGACGAATCCCGAAGGGGTTTGAAATATATTGGAAAAACAAAAACTCGTGTTTGTTTGTTTTTAATAAGCACGTAAAAAACATTGACCTCGAGCCATCTAAAAAGCTTAATTTTAAGTTAAGAACTGCGTTTGTTAAGGAACTCCCGCTGGCGTTTTAAAATCTTTAAACGAAACTCGGTGAGCACCACCTGAAGACGTTCTTGACACAAAAGGGCATCCTCTAGGTCCATATGATTGAGCTGAAGGGATACACTTTTGCCAAATAGATCAAATTCGCTAATGGCCTGATCCTCCTCATTGTGGGGGGTTTCCTCTGGCAGTTCCTCTGGGGTTATTTTGGTTTCCTGTTTTATAAACTGCGGTTTGGCAGGCTCAGGCTCCTGTGGCTCAGGCTGTTGTGGCTGTTCCTCCAACTCTTCTTCATATTCATAGGACTCTTCTTCTTCTTCTGCTTCTTGGCATATTAGAGTCTCCAATATAGAATCATCATTGGACAAAAATTCTTCTTCCAATTTGGGCACAAATTTGGCCTTAGGCTTGACTAAGGCTTTGATGGCAACTTTATTCTTTTTTACTTTCTTTACCAAGGGTTTAAAGGGCTCTAGAGGCACTACCGGCTCTTCCAACACGCCGCCTTGTGATTCTTCCTGGACATTGAATTGCTAAAAGGACATTTCAATTTGTTATATTACCAAAATTTGATCAATTTATAACCACTTCTTACCTGTATATAGAAATCGTTGCACTTCAAGCTCTCCTGATGCTTTAGCGTTCTGTGATGTTGCTTGATGGAGGCCAATCTGGCCAGAACATTGACATCACAAATCCTACAGTGGGCCGAATAACCATCACGGCTTGACTGTAGCCAGGGTGCAAAACTTGGAAATTGTTCCCATTCCGTACGATACTTTTGATGGTACAGTCGCTTTACCTTTGTGTTTCCAGGCATTGAAATTTTGTTGCTCAGTAGCCTGGGCGCCTGCTGTTTCACCGTTGAGCTGTTCATTCAAAAATTAACTTTAAATCAGTTGGATTTTTGTATTTTTAGTATTTTTATTAAAAATTGCGTTATAAGACCGTGCACAGATAAGTGGAAAAATACTGAATGACGCTTAGTGTGACCAAATTGGTTTATTTGTGACCACAAACCTCTCACCCCAAAATTTTTATTCGTATACTCATACCCTTAACTTTATACATCTCCAAAAAAACAAAATAATGGTCATTCCCAAGGAAATACTCAGCGATTACAAAGAGCTGTATGACAAAGCCATCCAATTGGTGGAGGAGGAGAGTCGTCAAGATCCGCCCAACGAACCATTTCTGTCGCATTACAAAGCCCGCGATTTGCTTAAGGATTTAAAAAAACAACTCGAGGATCAATTGTGGTCCATAAAAGCCAGCGAGGAGGATGGGGGACAGGATGATTTATATTACAAATCAATTACCGCCTTTGTGTGCCGCGATCTGGGCAGAATCTACGTATACACCGAGGAGCCCGCCGAGGGGGAGCAATTGCTCAGACGTTGCCTGGAGTTGATAGACCCGCAGAAGCTGAGTGGTGAGGGTATTATACCCTATGTAGGAGCCATCAACGAATTAAGCCTGGTCATGGCCACACGACAGCTGTATAAACGAGCCAAGGATTTACTTTTAGAGGCGGACAAGGCTTACGATTTGTTCAAGGCCAGCGGCAAAGTGGCCTTAAGCATAGCGGATGTGTTTAGCATGTCTTCCGGCGAAGTGGAGGGTTCGGGCCCCAAAGAGCTAGAGGGTCTGTATACTCTATGTTGCTTCTATTTGGCCCAAATGTATGGTCATTTGGAGGAGCCTGAAAAATCTGCCGAATGCTGTCATCGCACTCTACATCGTCAGCTGGAGCACAAATCCTATGATGCCATTGATTTTGCCTTAAATACCGCCACCCTGTCGCAGTATTATATAGGAGAGGAACGCTTCAAAGAGGCCAGGCATCATTTGGCTGCCGCCACCCACATCATGGCGGAGCATGAAACTTCTATGCTAAAACCTGAAATGTCGGAACAACAGCGTCAGGATGTCATTGAAACTTTCAAGCATCGTCATGCCGATGTAGCCAGATGTTGGGCCAAATATGGTTTATTCTTGCTGCAAACCTCCAAAGAGCGTTTGCTACGCGACGAGGAAGAAGAAGCTCAGAGAGTGGCAGCCAAAGCATTGAAAAATCTTAAACTTGCCGCAGAGGATTATCGTTTTATGGGTCTAGATCTGAGCGCTGGTGAGAATCGCATACCCTGCGATTATTGTCTCACCTTTGATGATGCCAAATTGGTGTTTCATTTTGTTAACGAATGGCTGGATGTGGCCAAGGATTACTACAAAGCCGAGACAGAGGCCACAGAGTATGCCAAAATCATACAGGACTATGCCGAGGCCTATGAGCTGATTGCTTTCTTTGAGGAGAATCCCGATAATCAGGCCAAAATGCAAAAAAAGCGGGCCAAGTATTTGGAAGATTTACTGGAACTGCTGGATCATGTTTTCTATTTGAAAATCTGTCGAGAATGTTGGTATGGAGCCGGCACCGCTCATGCTGCTGTTTTGGATGTGCGTCTAGATATCATCAAATCCAAGAATACCCCCTCGCCGGATGAAATAAAAAAGGTCAACCAAAGCTGTTCCAAGGCTATAAAGAATTTTGAAAGTTATGTGAAATCCTATCTGGCCCCCGGAGGGGAGAATTGGCTGCCCAATATGGATGTAGAGGAACAGCGTTTGATGCTCTATGCACACTTCCATATAGGCAGACTCTACTACAAGCTGATTACTGCCCATCCGATGCAGCAATTGGAGCATTTAAATAAATGCCTGCTCTACTACAATCGCTTCAATCTGGGCTGTCAGCAGCATGAGGAGGCTGGTCAGCCCCTGCAGGGAGAAGTTGGTGTGGTGCGCGAAATGTTACAGCTGCTGCCCCTTAAAATAGAAAGTGTTAAAGCCAGATTGGGTTAATTTTTGTGTATTTAATCTATTCAAACAAGCTTTATTTAGTTCAATAAATCCAGAAACTGCTCTCTAAAAGGGCAAACCCGAACCGGTTGGCTTTTTGCTAGCTATGCGCACCGACATGGGGGACTGACAATTGGGTGGCTTATACTGACGCCTCTTTAGCAAATCTCTTTGTATATTACTACACAATTTGCGCACTGGCACTGCCGTTATACCATCGAGTAAATTCTCACGGGCATGTTTCAGCGTACTCTCTATTAGCAACTCTACCCCTATGGCACGTGGATCTACCATGGGTTCACGTTCCAGCACATCTACTATTATGCGTAATGTCTCATCCGATTGAAACTCCTCCAGGGGCAAGACTTCGATTAGCTCTTTAAACATATGCGCCACAATGAAATGGGTACGATTCACCACATCTGCATCACCCATACCCATATGAGCCTGGGCACACAGTGAATCTTTGGCATGCTCAAATATGCCGGAAATTAGATCTTCTGTATTCACATCGGAGCGTTCGTAATCAAAGACGGCCACCACCTCGTTGAATAGCTTGCGCAGCTCATCGGCACTGATGTGAATGAAATACTTTTTTGGGACAATCGTTTGCAAATGCTCCGTAATGCAATCAGCTATGCGATCCGTATAACGACCCTGTAGGTGGTAAAGAAAACAAGTAAAATCGGTTAAAAATGGAAAAATATTGGATAATATCTAAAGGTATAATTCACAGAGATTTTGGGCAAGGACTGCAAACTTGAAAACACAAAATAACAATAGGGTTCGGTTTAAGAACATGTTAAGATGGAATAGACTAAAACAAGCTCAAGGTCCGAAAAAGTTGCGTATGTTTACTATAACTATAAACAATTTATGCTTTCCAAAACATAAACAGATGTCTGCCTATGCAGTACTGTTTCAAGAACCTCCCGGTTCTATCTTCAGTATGCTTTTCGCTGAAGACTACATGCCCAGTCGGACTTTGCAGCATGTGTTTACCAAAATAAGTACATTTGGTGACATGAAATTTCACAAAAATAATCACTACATCATTTTTTTTTGCATAAAATAAGTCCATTTGCCACCACAGGAAAAAATACACAGGTCATTTCTCCAGCTATTCGTAAGGCTAAATATCAGCATATCGTGAAACGAATACCAACCAAATTTGATTAAATTAAAATGATGCGATTATCGTGTACAAAGACAAAATGTCTTAAATTATTTTAAAAATTGTGTGTGCTTTGAACTTAAGTTTAAATCGTAACAAAAAAGAGAAAAACGAAGTCAGCCCCAAACGCTTAATGAAGGAAAAGAAAAAACAAAAAAATTATGAAGACAGTGAGATATTTGGATTTGCAAAAAAAAAAAGATGTGTTGACAGTGAAAAATAATTATAATTTTATAATTATAAATGCGTAATATATTGACTCAGTAGCACATATGTAAGTATTATTATTATCATTAATTTGTCATTTACACATTTATGTAAAAGTGAAAAATTCAGGCATGTTCTCAATTACACTTCCATGCCAACATTTCGAAAGTGGAATTGATTCATATTCTCGCAACACCAAAACGAAAAAGATTTTCGTTTTGAAAAGTAATGCTTGTTAGTCGGTGGAATGAAAAGTAATTGCCAAATTACGCACTCTTACAGTTGCTAGATGTACATAAAGTCAATTTTCTTAATTCTGTGATCAATTTAGAAATTGCTTGTGAAATTTAATTTGCATTCTAGTCTTTAATTGAATTATAAAGATTTTTTTGTTAAATGTGTCCAGATTTTGGCTGTGCAAACTAAAACGAATAGTTAAACCTAAAAGTCAGCCCCTCTCATTTCCGACTGTTCCATTTTCGATCGTTTCGCTTGGAATTCTGGTTTCTCTCTTGTGTATCTAGTGCCATTTTCGCTTGGTCCAGTGGTTTGCAAAAAGTGAAAAGTGAGCTATTTCATTCGGAATTGAGAACACAAAAAAAAAACCGAGGCGGAATTGCGTTCGATTTACTTTTCAAAAAGTAGTGGAATTGAGAACATGCCTGTATGTTTGTCCTTATTTTGGCGTCTAAGCCGCTGAACCGATCTTCAAGAAATATTCACAGAAAAAAAAATATGTATATTTCAAGTCTGTGAATGGTCAAAAATACCGCATAATTTGCAAAATTATTATAAGAGTATTTTTGAAAGCGCTTTTACGCACAAGTGGCTAAAGGGATTATAATGACACTTGACACACAGATAGTTGATTACCTGGGATTGGAGCTTTTATTTTAATTGTCCAGCAAACAGCGTAATTTGCAAACTTTTTGTAATACTTTTTATTAAAGCGGTTAATGTTTGTATGCATTATTATCAGGAGTTGGTAAAAAAAGGTGTAGATCATATGGTCAAAAACTTGCGATATATGCAAAATTTCCATAGGACCTAAAATAATTATGAATATTGCATAAATATAACCATTTATGAAGACGCATATATTGGAAGCAGAGATCTCAAAAATCAGTCCCCCGTTTTCCAGTGTCAGAAAAGGATCGCTTAGGCGCGACCACATTGAAAAGAGGTACCGAAACAACCTTTAACTAAGCTCTCTCCCTCTATTTGGTTGTGAGAGGAGAGAAACGCATTTGTTGTATTTTTTCCTCACAGGTCTTTCTAACTTTTTTGCAAAAGATCTTCTTTGTAAGTATGCATCTGTGTACGCTTACAGACTGACAATATGAATGTATTCGACAAATTATATGCGCTCTCTCGTTCTTTCTTACACTGATCCGCTCTATGATTAAGCTAAACTCTGGCGCTCTCTTGAGTCTTCAACCTTTTCTACTAACATTTTTACAGTTTGGTCTTCGAGAAACTCGCATCTTACGGCCGATTGACTTAATTGGGCCTGGTATGGGGTTGCTCTCAGACCGATCAGTGCTGTGTGTTCAACCACAGCCATTAGAAAGCCCATGAGAGTTTAGTTTTTGCTGGTGGGAGGAACCGCATTTTGCCATAAAATTCGCCAGATACTCTGACTCAAAAAGATGACACTCAAGCAGTTAAGAAGTGATGCACATTCTAAGAAAAAACTAACGCGTTAACCATCTTCTTTGCTTTCCCCCCCATCATAAAAAACCAATATATAAGTGAAAACGTAAATTTTCCAAAGCAAAATCTAAGGGCAAATTCCCTGACCTGACTGACAGTTTTGCAAGAACGAACCCCGGCTTGAACACCTTCTGATTTGAAGGAGGTTTGCACTTTTTTTGAAGATTTAAAAACACAATCTAAAATAAAGAATGATGTGGTGAGAAGGGTTGTTGATTTAGTTACTAACACAAATTTTTTGATTTCTGAAAACTTTTAAAAGTTATAGTTTTTAATCCGGCCTTACTGGGACTCGAACTCAGTTACTTGGGAGACAAACGGCGTGGAAGTTTTGGTCCATTTCCCAAGGTCCTAAGAGTTGATAAGTTGTGAGATATCTTGTTTTTATAAGATTGAAAGATTCACGAAAAATAGATTTGCAATCTAGATTTTAGATCAATTTTTTTCTTAGTGTAGTTGTTACCATCTCTGAGATCTGTATTTTCATCTAATCTGTCGATCCAAATCAAGAATATACAATATTTAATTCTAATTAGGTAGGAAAGGATTTTCTTATGTCTTTTACTAAGATTGGCTCAAAAAATGTGTTTTACTTTGGTTCGATCCATTAAGATACATAAAAAATCCTTTTTTATATTCTGTATAACATATACATTTTCCATACCTTTTGGATGATTTTCAGCTCTATGGGATGAAAATCTAAGATCAATTTAACATTATATTAATACTACAAATATTCTTTTTAGGATACTAAAACTATTCATTTCAAATGGATACCATAACCATATATATTTACCCACCTGAAAACTATAGGCCGCCTGGCATAGATACAACGAAGATCTTTGAGCAAACTTTCGCACATTCTCGGCACTCGTGTGACGACCAAAGAAGCGATTGAAACTCTTTTGGACAATGGTGTGTACACGATCCAAAATAAAATCATCCGGCATGGGTGGCAGCATAAAGGCGTCCACATTTAAAATGCTGGGACACACAAAGGCCTCATCATTTGGCAACAATTCCGTAGTGGTAACGGGAGGAGGTTCCATGGGATCCAATTCTGGTTCATGGTTAATTTGCAGTGGTTTGGATTTCAAACGCAAAGCACAAATCTCGCGTTCCAGGCACTGTGGTAGTTGGTGGGATTTTGGCTTAGATTTTTTTTCTTTTTTAAAAGAGCTTACCTCAATCTGATCCAACAGTTGTTTATCAATGCTTCTTAACTTTTCAATATCGAAGGAGAGATTAAGCACCTGTGGCCTGGTCCATTTGGCATAGTTACGCTCCTGTGTATCCAGTACAAGATCCAAGATATTCTTCTCCTCACGCAGTACGGTGAGAATGTTGAGCTTTTCGGTATTGTTTTGAGTTTCCTGTATCAGTTCCTCCTCACAGCGTGAAAGTTCTCGCTGAGACAAATACCAATAATAAGGTGTTACTTATTTTTTTCCATATGACTCACCTGTCTCTCCAGTAGCTCCTTTTCTAAAGCCCTCAATTCCTCTTCGGCAGTGGTTTCCAGCTCAAAGATATAACGTCGCAAAACCTCTTCCTCCAATTCATCCAGATTAATGATGAGACCAAATCTTTTGGTCATGGCTTGTTTGATTTCTTCCTCCAATCTGGTGATTTCATAACGCATAAATTTTATATCCTTATTCATGCGACGCAAGTGTACAATATTGATGCGATGCCAACGTCGTGTGGCTAAAGTCTCATCGTTCAGTTTATCCACGCGACGTCTTAGATCCACTAGCATATCGGCATCGAACAGAATGGCCTTGGACAGATCACGATAGTCTTCGCCTTCATAGAAATGCTGAAGTTGATCCATACGTAGAATAGCGCTTAATTGTACCTTGTTGATTTCTTGCTGCCGCTTGCGCTAAAGAGGAATGGAAGGGGTTAGAAATGTATAAAAAAGGCATTTTGAATCAACTGCGAGTGCCTTTGATTAACTTATGTTGAACCAATTTCGGTTGCCCCTTTTATATTAGTGGAGCCAGGAATTCAAACTTGAGAATTACAAGCAAGAAAATATTGGTTGTATTGTATTCATTCCAAAAAACTTTAGGGTGAAAATCAAAGACGGAAATTGGTGAAATTACCAATGAACAATTTCGAATTTATCAGCCAAAATGAATATTTTTTGAGTACTTCTAAGAATAAATATTCAATTTCACTGGATTCTTGCAGTACAACTACGATACAGACAAATCACTTAAATCAGACATAAACCACGTTTCAGATACACAGATAACATCAAAAATGGACTGTACAAAGACACCTCTACACTAGGTTTACTCAGGACTCTAACCATTGCCTTCACTGTGGAACCACTTGTTTTTAGATGCACCCATCATTCGATCATTCCCACAACATAAAAAGCAACCCCTCATAATAAAAAAGCTTTGCTCTACCTACCCTAAACTCCAACAGCGTGTTCTTCTCACGTTGATACACCTCTTCATGATACTTCATCATCTTTTGCATTTCAGCGATTTCCTCTACGTTTATTCTCCACATCTCGTTGATGATCCTGTACTGCACGCTCCAATTCATGACGATCGGCTCGCATGGAGAAGGCCAATTCATAAAGTGCACGTTCCAATCCACTGGGACATGTGGACTCATCCAGTCGTATGGTGGTCATATCTAACGAATCCAAACTTTTAGCATCGGCACCCTCATCCTCGCTGGAAGACGATGATTCAGAAGATGAAGAGGACGACTCATCATCACCTCTAATCCGCTTAGGTGGACGCCATTTCTTCTTAAAAATGCGTCGAAGGAAATCATAAAATTTATGACCCTTCGCAGTGCTCATGAAGGTCAATTGAAGTGCCGCAATTTGTTCATTCAGTTTATCAATATTCTTACGCAATTCATCCAACTGACGATTGGTGGAATTGATCACCGTTTGCAGCTCATTGCGGGTACTCATGGCCCGATTGGCATTACTTAGCAGTTGATTTTCAATCTCCTCGCTATCGCGTAGTATATACAACTCCTGGTTGAGACTAATCAAAAACGAGGCCATAAATTCCGCATCCATTTTAACATGAAACCTTCGCGCCTGCAACATTTCCAAATCCAAATCAAATAGACGTATCTCCTCGTTTACTTCGGTACTAATACACGACTGTTCTAATAGTATCATACGTTGCCAGCGATGACGCATTTCCACCAACATGGGTGCATTGTCGTTTGCATCCAGCTCATAATAGGCCGCCTCAGTATTCGGCGGCAAACCCATGATTTCATCTACTAATTCATAAGAATGCAGCACCTTATCGATTTTGACCACCTCCAAGGCCTTAAAGTTGGTCATCTCATGCAATTCGGGCAAATCCAAGGCCGCCATACTGTACAAACTGACCGTATCTACTGTTTCCTCCGGTTGCTTGGAGGCTATGACCTCATCCACACTTTGTTCCAAGTACAAAATGTCATCTATATTCACACCACATCCCGGCTCAGAGTGTTCGATGAGATTCAATTCGGGATATTCCAAATCCATATTCACCTCATTGATATTCCTTAAATGCAGACGAGCCTCAACTGGTAAAAACTCATGGATGCGATCCAAGCGCTCCTTCTTTTTTAGTATAAACTCCATGAGTTCCTTTTTGCGATCCCGCAGGTGCATTACCGATTGATTAAATGAATCTATAAGCTCAAAGTGTCGCTCGCGACATTCGACTATTTCGATGTACTTATAGGTCAGAGTCTCTGACGATTTGGGTTCATAATCTGCACCAATTTTAAGCTTATAATCGCCCAGATTACGCATAGCCTCAGCGATCTGTGCATCATCGTCGGGATGGTTACGATTTGGATCTGGTTTCTGACGCTCCAATTTGTCCCAGTCAAAAATACGACGAACTTCATAGAGTTGACGTTTGCGATAGCGCTGCAATAGACGCATCATTTTCTTACTAAAACGTGGAGTTATATTACGCGGATCGCGACCAAAGAAGAAAGTTTCCGGCGGTGGCTCACTTATTGAATCCTCTTTATCCTCTGCAGCTACCAAATCATGCAGGCTAGATGGGGGTATGGTTAAAGGTATAAGTATGTATAAGTTTTAAAGGAGCTTAACAGAAGTTTACAAATCGAATAAAATTTAGACAAACTTAAAAGCGTTTTAGACTCAAATATAAGGAATAGAAGAAAAGGAAAGTACTTTAGTTTTACTAAAAGTCGCCCATGGTTCATAATTCGAACATCACCTTTTAAAGGCAATTTCAGTTCACATAGTTTTGTGGACTGCCTCTGGCAGGCGTTTGTACATGTATGGAAGCAACTGAATGCATCCTAACGGATTTGCTGATTTGCTATCAGGACGGAAAGATTTTTAAACTATCGCCTCGGTATTATATTAATAATTCCTAAGAATTTGGCGCTCAAAGTACGCGGTTATTAAAACGTAAAATACTACTGTCTCCAAGTTAAATAGTCAAGGAAAAAACTAGACAAAAGTTTGAGGACAATTACCAAAGGCTTCAAAAGAAGTTGATTTTAAGTCAAAGTGTTTGCAATATGATTGCTTTAGTGACCTTTTTGATTATTTATTGTAGAGCTTTCTAGCAGGCTCTAGGTCAATAAGTTATGATTTTGTTTATGACTTTTCTAAAAAACAACAAACCAAATCCATGTATGATTGCATTTCTGCAATTCAAACAATTGGCACCTGTGTTAGATGAGGTGAAAGTATTTCGCCTACTAACAACACACACTCAAACCTTAGTGATTTTGGCGATTGCTGCTGAAGTCAGATTCAGCTACAAACCTGCCTTTGGAACTCCCAAGCGGTCATAGCAGTGCTGTCATAAGGTACTCTCTGCCAGCTCATTGACGATAGGCCAAGACTGCTGATGATCGAAATGGAAAACTTATTTTTTAAGCAGCGAAAAGTATTTTTCGAGAGAAGGCCAGTATTCTAAACTAGCGATTGTCACGACTGTACCGCAGGGCCCGAACTCATTTCGCTATTCACACCGACAAGAGACAAACTCATACGGTGAGAGAGCAAATAGTTAATTTTTAGTAGCAGTGGATGAAGTAAGATTGCATACGTTCTAAAGATGCACAGAAATGTGTGTATCTTAATCTGAGTCTCAAAACTGGCTTTAGGCAGAACAACATTTTATCCTTCTTGAATTTTCAGTTGATTTGCTGTTTTTAAGGATCTTTCAAATATCATTTTAGAATGGCCTTGTTCACCAGTTCAAATGGATGACAAAATACTCGATGTATCTAGTTCGATTGACGTGGTGAACGAATGATTGTCAGTTTTTGTGATTGTGATGGATAAAAAAAACATAAACATTTAAGCTGTCATATTAAATTCAAACGATAACTTTCGAGCATACTATTTTCTTACTAAAAATTTTACCAAAGCCGTTCAGCATAAACCAATCAACTTTTTTTATGGATGATGTTTGATGTACGATTTTTGATGTTTGATGTATGCTGGTAAACAAGGCCAATGTTTTTTCAATATTTTTTAAAATAGTTAGAATAGAAATCCTGTTTTCGGAATTGAAAGAAGACTGAAATCGATTTGCAAATGTAATGAGTTTGTGTTAAAAAATTGGATTGGGACCTAATTAAATTGAAAATTTACTTTCGGAAGCGGTACGGGACGGGATCAATTTTTTCTCACACCCTTCTCTAGTAAAAACATCATTCTTTTAGCTGCCTTAAGGGCAAATTATCAAAAATTCATTCTACGTAGAGACGTTTTTAAAAAATTTTGATATATTTTAAAGGCTAAAAGAAATACAAACTAAAAGCCAGTACCCAAAAACATTCTAATATACTTGCATAGATGTCTAGGACGGACCGACTTATGGCATTGTTTTGGATTTGGATATTTAAGTACAGAAATCTGGGAAAAAAATTTCGCATCAGAGTTTTTCGATTTTGACAACTTTTCAGGCTTAGATGTTCTTAAACGACCTTGGTTCGCTGATAAAAGATTGTAAAATGAAAATGGAAAGGGAACTTTCAGCCCTGAACTGCATTTCCGTGTAAGTTCATTGATGGAAAGACTCCATATGAAATCTCAGACATTTTAATTGTGTTTTATTTTTTAAATTTTTAGCGAATTACAAAACTATTCAAACCACAAAGGAAACAGGATAAAAAAGAAATTAGTAATTTGAAAGGATCTTTCTATCTTATTTAACCCGGCTAAAGTTTTTCTTAAAAATTTTATGGGACATCCCGATACAAATATCGGTTCTATATCGATTTTAAAAAGGTTCTTAAGTGATTTAGAGATAAATCTAAGATACTTTTAAACCATGAACCTTAAATTTGGTTTGGTGAAGTTATATTCACGATTCATAACGACTTTTAAACCAGATTAATCCGTTATAAAAGCGTTTCTTGGCCATATCCTAGAAAGCATTGAAGCCATTAATTTGAAATATGGCGAAATTTGTTAAACTAAAATTAAATATTGTTCCAAACCATTTATGAATGTTTCAACTTAAAATTTAAAGGCAATAAAAAATATAAAAAAAAAAAAATATTTAAATTGTTTGTGTATTTCGCATTGTTATGTGCCCACTAGAATTATGTAAAACGTGCTACTTAAGCTAAGTCTTACACTTCTGGTTGTTCTGGGACGCGTTGCTGGCTACGTCTGCTGCTCAATGGAAAGTTTACAAAAATTGTATGTGATTAAGTAATTTACCCACCACCTCAACAGACCAACTAACTTACCCTTGATCCTGTTCTAGTCGCAAACGTTCTTCAATATCGCGTTTAATTTGCTTAAATTCCTCGCCCAAGGCCTGCAGACGAAATGTGGACACGCCATCTATTTTGCCTCTAGTATAGTCAATGGTTTGGGAATACGTTTAAATCTTATATTAACATATAAACTCACCTTATGGGCGTCACAGTGAAGGGTATATGATCGAGCTCCTTAAGAAAATGATTATACAATTTTTTATGCCCCACCTGAGCAAATTCCAAATCATAGGCCAAATCATCGCGTACATCATCCAGTTCGGCCTGAAGTTCCTCACGGATTTGTTGCGTTATACGCGGATCAAGCAACAGATCCTTATGTTGCACCTTTAGGCCAGGGGGCAGCTCTTCATTACGTTTGGTTATCTTGAAATAATCATTTTGCAAAATTCCAATCTTTTCGAGTACATCCCGATCATGAGCTTCAGCGGCCAATTGTTGACGTCTTAGTTCCGCATTAATTTTTTCCTGCTCAAGAGATGGGGTTTCTGGATCCACTATATCTTCAGCTAAAGCAACTCTCTCGGGCAGTGGGGGAAGATTTCTCATTAGATCATTTTTCACAATTTTCGGACCATTCCATTTGTAGAGAAACACATTGCCATCGTGACCAATGGTGATTAAATGTTGGCCATCATAGCTGCTTTGAATGCTGGGTATGATACCTTTAAAAGCCTCGTGCATGGGATAAATGCGAAATTCTGATAAATCGGTAAAGTTATCCAAATTAATGCGATTTATACGCAAGCGTCCGTTTATAAGACCAAATAAGAGGTATTCATCTCTAAATGGAAGGAAGAGATGGGGAAACTAGAGATTACAGAAAATGTAGCCAATTTTTACTAAAGTCGAGAATTAGTAGGGGAAAAATATGGAAAGAATCAAATAGACCGTTTATTCCTTCACCTAGGCTGAATATCCATAAAATAGAAGAGAGCGTTCCTACCTGAGCATTAAACTATTTTCCGTCAAGGTATAATAGATTAAAAACTGGCGGATAGTATTTGATCTTTCAAAGTCAAACATGAAATATTTGAAATGCTACAAAAAGTATGTAAGCGAGGAAGCAAAACTAACTTTGTCTGTGCCGAAGTATTTATACACTCTAAAAAGCTCCCACTACCAAAACATTTCAAGCGAATGTCTTATCCATTGACCACGGCCTAGTTGCTCGCTGAGCGACAAAGTGCCAAGCTTGATAGTCGTAGGCTAAGGTGCTGTTGTCTGTATGTGTCCAGTTTTCAAGTCCGTCTCAAATCAAAACAAGCTTAGAAAAAAGTGGGGTGGTTGATTGTGGTAGTGATCTGACAGAGAAACTTCTTGAACCAAGTATGAAATTCTCTATATATTTTCTGAGTGCAATCCTCCTCTTAAATTATCCAGGTTCACACCTGTCGTATAATATTTTCCAGGGGGCCCACAAATCCACACTAAAGATTAGCACATGTGCGTGTGTAGCAGAGAAACGAGGTAAACGTCATGATGTCAAACATGAAAAAAAATTCGAAACATGGACTTGACCACGATCCTAACGTTGGAGTTAGAAGACATTACTGGATGAGTGGCTGTCGCAATTTTGGCCCCCGAAGAATGTTAAGACTTTAACATGATGTTTAACTCCCAGCCTATGTCATAAATACATGCCGCAGCCGATCATAAATAAGTCATTTCTAACATTAGATTTATTTACGGTTTGACAAGGGTCGTGTACTTGAAGGGCGAATGCGAAAGTGTCGTCACCATCCGGTGGCTGCTGATTAAAATTAAAGATGCATCGTGTGCGACAATATCGCTCACTTACTTCCTTACTGGCATAACTCAAAAAATACGATTTTTGACTTAATGATGCAGAAATGTTCGCTGTGATGTGTACTATTTCGTGTAAAAATTTTCGTATTGATATCTCTTCTACTTTCCGTGTGGATATAAAAATATGCCGCAACATCATTTTACAGGTTTATTTTCATGTTAATGTAAGAACGTCATATCTCAGTAGTCCCGCAGTTGATATTGACCAAACAACCTTGGGTTCTTGGGCAAAACATCAAATTTTCAAGTTTAATTTAGAAGCATTCTAAATTTATTGTATTTTTTACCTAATTAACTCGGGAAACTAAAATAAACATTTTATCTGCGCTAAATCCATTGGGAACTTTAAACGTGGATTATTTTGAGTTATGCCAGTATTGAAGTAAGTGACCGATATGTATTCTTATCTCATGTGCATGCACTGCCCTTGTGACCCACGCGGATCATTCATACAAGCATTTGTGTTTTACACACACATTTTTAGATTAGAATATACCCTTAGTTCAAGGCACTACCGCCCTAGTTTCGGTAGTGAAAAGCTAGCGAATTCGGCGCTGTTATTCGCTAGTGTCCGAGTATCCGGGCTGTTAGTCAGTACGAACGCGCTGACTGACATGCATAAAAAGCAAATCGAAGACAGAAAATGCATTTCGCTTTAAATTTCTTTCAAGCGTGACCCGACAAAAAGAATGGGAAAACATGTAAGAACATTTTCGTGGGTCTTTTTTCAATCCGTGTTCTTCCTTCGCGTCAGAAATTATTTCTGTTTGTGACGCTTAACCGAGGGTGTGTTTTTTGCAAATAAAAATAAAAAATACTTGAATCTAACATTTAAAGTGCAAAGTATTAACAACTATAATAAACATCATCCATTAACAATTATAGGTAACAATATTAACAGTAAAAACCAAAAAAAAGCATAAATATATATATTTGTTACTTTTATATTATTGTTTTCTTTTTCCCTACCCTCCGGAGAAAACCAATCCGCTGAGAAGCAGTATCGGGATGCTTACAAAAAAAACAAGAAGCGCATTATAAAACTGGCATGTAAAAAAAAAAATAAATAAACACTACAATATTGATTATTATTTAAATTAAATGAATTGATTAATATTTTGAGCAGATAACTAGTAACTTACAGATAACTAGTAGTTATGTAGCTAGCTACCCTACTGATTACGTAGTTTACTGCGGTTGCTAGCTACTACTGATAACTTTTCGGAGCTAGCGTTGCGTTGAAGCTACAAGAAATAAGAGTAGTAAAGGAGAATATGCTAACATAAGAGATCATAAAAAAAAAAAAAAAAAAGTGCTCTTATAGAACACACGTATTTTTTTCTCTCTCTCAATCTTGGGTGGCTGGGGAGCTGGCAGAATATGAGTTCTTATCCCGGCGAAGGCTTTTTGGGGGCACCACAGTTATATACTAATACTTAGTTCGCCGACCGGTTCCTGAGTTTGTCGAACCTAAGGTTTCGTTTCGAACCTTGTTTCATAAGTTGTAAAATTTTTCCTATATTTTCGATAACTTTTAACGAATCTGACAAAAAAAGTTACAGTTTCCCCCAAAAAAATTTGCGATTTGAAATGCATTTTTTGGAGGAGATCTTTATATATATTTTCCTTCTCGATCTCGCAAGAAACCGAGTATGTGCAATATATAATTATAAATTGCACAGAAAATATTAAAAAGTTCTTAAATAAGTGTCGTAAGTCATTCTTCTCCAATCTCAAAACATTTTGAAAACAATAAAGTTAATACGTATAATAAGAACAAAATGTTCTTGATTTGAGTTCGAAGTAAGTTTTGGATATTTTTTTTTATGTTAAAAAGGATAAAAATTTCATTTTGTTCATTCTAAACTCTAAAAGTCTTTTTATACTCTGTACCAAAGGTACCGGGAGTAGAATATAATAAGTTTCTTAAAAGTATTTAACAGCTAGAAGGAATCATCTTCGATATATATTCCTGATCAGCATAAACAGCCGAGTCGATATAGCCATGTCCGTCTATCCGTCTGTTAAAGCGTATGAAATGACGGTAGTAAGTTTGACGAAATGTCATATCTCTCTAGTAGTCTAGTTATAAGGAAAACAAACCATTATGCTGGGTAGCACCGACGCAATGCCGATGGGCAGCACTTCACACAATTTACGGCTTTGTGGCGCTTCTAGCTTAAATTGATCAGATATATACGAACTTTGGGGGTATAATTAGTCGGGCTTTATCGACTTTCTTACTTCTAAATGTAGCACAAAAATTATATAATACTCACATAACACAATACGAATGTATTTCAATATCATCTGCATCGGCTATCATGGTGCATAACGAGGGTTCGGCGGCTCCAAACTCCAGTTCATAGATATAGCCCGCATCATAACCACCCATGGACACCCAAATGGTATCCCTCACAGTATAACGTAACCAAAGTATGGAATTAGGCACAGCAGGTATATGCAATGGTTCCTCTTCTTCATCCGGTTCCGAATCAGCCAACGCCGATTCCATATCAATTTGCAGTCCCGGATTGGCCTTCTTTAGTTTCTCAATATCGTGCATTTTACGTTCTCTCTTCCGTTCTTTGCGTTTCTTAATTTTCTCTCGCCGTATATCCCGACGTATACGACTTTTCACCGAAGCAAAGCGAGTCTGACGCATACGACTCTGTTCGGTTAGATTGTAGCTCAAATAGGTCTCCTCTTCGGTGACAGCGGTACGTATATTATACTCATACACCTCACCCGATTTGCAACCAATCAAAACCAATTGAGGATCCAGCTCATGCCAGTAGAAACAGTTGGGTATGGCCTTGAATTCTACAAAACCCAGTGGTACAAGTCGAACCAGTTTCTGTTCATCCCTGGTAAGCTGGTAGATGAACATGCTCTTATCGGCGGCTCCACTGAGCAGTAGAGTGCTCCTTCGGTTGACAGTAAGACGTGTAATGGGAGCCGTATGGGCCTTGAAAACCTGCACCAAATGCAAAGCCGGACGTTCAGGTTGGCTTAGATCCAGAAAAAGTTGTCTGAGTATGCCATCTTCAAATCCGGCCACCAGTTCCATGCCTTTCTGAGAGATCTGTGTATCAAACCAAAGCATATCCACTCCATTTGCCTGGAATTGTTTCTCCATCAAAAGACGCCTTTCGGCATAGTTATAGACAAAGATTTTACCACCCTCGGACAAGGCCAGAAAGTGGGGAGATACCGGAGACATTTGAGCGGACAAAACTTTTCCACCAATGCAGGAATACAATTGTTGTGGTTTCATCGGCACATCGTAGGTATTAATATCACAGAACCATATTCCACCCTTGCCATCCTGGGCATAGTAGGTGAAATCCTTCTCATCGAAGGGTTTAATCTTCTGCATACAACGCAGTTCCACTTCCGCAATCTTAAACTCATAAATGGGATCAATTTCCACAAATAGATCATCTTCCGGGGGATCGGCCAGATCGACAGTCTCCCAATACCAAACTCGCACATAACCATCCATGCCCACGGTGGTCACCTCTCCATTCTTCATGGTTATACGTGTTATGGGCGCTGTGTGACAGGGTTTGCGTCCCTTGCGACATATTTCGAATTTGATTAAACCCGCCTCCCACAGCAACATATTACCCCAATCACAACCGGATATCACATTCTCATCGGGTAGCATATACATGGCATAGATATCACTGAAATCAGTCTTACCAAAACGTCCCAGATCTCCCTTCAATTTCAGACCCGTAAACGTATTTGCCATCTTCCAGAATTTGATGTGACTTAGACCCGAAGAGCATAAAAGTATGGGATTGTGTACGGAAAAGTGCACAAATAATATATCATTCTGAAAGGATTTGGATCTTAGAACCACCTCGGCTGACTCCCAACGCCAGATGGTAATAATAAAATCCGGATAGCCTGCCTGTGAGACAAACAATTCTCCGGTCGAATTATACGAACCGGCCGTAAAGCGTGCCTTGGCCGCATTTAACAATTTGACGCGCACCTCAAATGAGGGGTATTCGTAGATGAAAACCGTGGGTTTAGGGCCATTCTCGGCCACCGTCAGCAGACCCTCATGGTCGGGATGTTCGTTTTTCTGGAAAAAGGAAAGTCTTAGAAAAACAGATTTTATGATGAGACCAGGGATGCAAACCAGACTGTTCTACTTTTAAAAACGTTAAGCCGAAATCCGTAAGAAAATATGGTTACATTTGGTTTATTTTAATGTAGTTACAAACTTTGGGGGTGCAATAGTAAAATTAAAATCTTATAGTCGGGCTTGATGGAGAGAAAAACTTTACATTGCTTAAACAAGATTGGTTATTCTAATTTGCAAAACATGTTACTCCCTTTACTCGTCTTTTGATATGGTTGAGAAAAGAAATTAAACAGTCTCTCCCATATGTAGGTTCAATATTTTTAACCCAATTCACCATCCAACCACCCCCCCCCCACAACCATCCCCCCACCACCACAACCCGGTCCCCCTCCACCACCCCCCTCCTCCCACTCACCCGCCCGTTACCCTCCCACCACCCAACCTAGAGACCTGCTCATAGGTTTGTAACCCACTGCTTAGGCCCATACTAACCGTCCTTACTAGAAATTTAAAAATGTTTCAAAAAATTTTTGGTAAATCCTTTTATAACAAACTCGAAATTGAGTTTTGGCAACGAACAGATTTGGAAATGAGGCAAAGTTTTGCAGTTTTGGTTTTAAATAATGAATAGTGTAAGATCTTACACATTATAGCCTGTTCAACTGGGCGCCATTGTCGAAGCTACGAAACCCTGCAAGCTGTCACACAAACTCGTAGCTTAAAAAACAGATAGCAGCTACTACAACCTATCTTATATGGTTTGACCTATAAAAGCTGGCTTGAGCATGAGTGTCGCACCAGAGCCTACCTAATTCTTATGAAAACAAAAATCTCGTGAGCTTCACCTTTGGACAGTTTTTTTCGTAAGCTGCGCCCAGTGTTTCTAGTGTTACCTGGACAAAAGTGATTCTCACACTGACAAACAACAATGCAACATCGTAAACAAAGATGTGAAAGAGCCCCCAAACTCTGATGGAGTACCAATCATGAACATCTAATCTACCATCCTGAGTTTAAATGCTTAATGACCATTTGCTATGCCAAAATTCAAAATGTTTAGGTTCGTGTTAATAGAACTTGACATAGATGGCAAATTCGCTATGGTAAATATTTTTAACTCGGATGTTGCAGTTAAATGTGCTCAGATTGGCCTATAGTGTTCTATTTGCATTTAACATTCAAGTTTTGCACTGAGAATTCATTTTGAGCTCACTACAAATCTTATGAAAATGCTAATTTCAGTGAAAGCTCAGTGCATTTATATTTTTATGTGCCTTTATTGTTTTTTTAAGTTGTCTGTTATTTTTTATGAAAATTTGAGTGTATTCAATCTTTGATGGATTATAACTTTTTTGAACTCATATGGAGCCGCTATACAATTACGGTATCTTAGTGGTTATTTGTTGGCATTGTGTTTATACCCATTAGGAAGTGTCTTAAAATGTGAAATGTATCGGTCGGTAAAAATTGTTTACGAACTAGGTTGCTGCACTCAAATCCATGTATGGAAGTCAAATTTAACAGAAGCAAATCAACTTATGGAAAGTATTGGTGCAAAAGACATTTTCAACCATTTTAGAAACAATTTAGGGCGGGAAAAATGGTATAAGTACCATTATACTTGAGCAGCTGAATAAAGTTGGCTGATGGCAGTCAGCTAATATTATTTTATTTACAATTACGGCAAACTACATAATTAAAATTGTATATATTAAAATTTTGCTACCATTTAGCTTAATTGTCTATGTATGCAACAGGGTGTGTAAAATATTTTTTGAAAATTTCTAGTCGATTACATGGAAGTTTACCGCGTACCAAAATTATCTTTGTATTTGATTAAATATAGTTGTATCTACTTACCTAAATTCTGAAAAATCCTTTTAAAAAAACACGTTTAAAGTTCTCAATGGATTTAACCAAGAAAAATTTGTTCTACTAGTTTCGAGTGAATTAATTCAAATATTATAGATCTAGAATGCTTATTGATAACATATTGAGAATATGATGTAAAGTCGATATTGTTGGCTCAATATCGATATACAGGACTATACTGAGATATGCCGTTCTTAATAAGTGAAAAGGGAACCTGTAGAAGGATAATGAGACATATTTTCATATCGGATGGAAAGTAAAATGATATTTCAATACGTACATTTTTACACAAACTAGTACAAATCACTGAGAGTAGTTTCTGGATCATTAAGGCAAAAATCGGATTTCTACAAAAAGTGTAAAAAAAAAGTTAAATTTTCCTATTTTGGGGCCGATGACTTTTTTCTTCCCAAAGTCTTCAAAAACCTAAATATATTTTGTTGCTTAAATTCTTTTTTAGAATGTATTCTTTTGGGTTTGCAGCTTTAGTACATTAGAAGTTATAGATTGAATTAGGGAAAGACTTTCTAGTCTCCATAACTAAACCCATAAGGACTTAACGGGACATTTCCGACCCTGACTCTAGAACAATTTTTTGTTAGTCTAATTATTTATCCAGCTAGCATGTTCTGGACGAAACACTGTGCTGCGGCCGGTGTGAATAGACTTATATAACACTTATAAACTGAATCACTCTTGCGAGCTTGTTTCTAAAACTGAAAAGATAGAACCCTTAACTCTAATCTTAACTAACATGTGGAGGGTAGTTTTCCACACAAATCATGTCAAGTGGTTCAGACCGGATGAACTCTTTAAGTAATTAAATTTAAAGTTACAAAAAGTGATATGTTTATGGTTAGGTGTCTTGTGAATATGAAATTTAACGCTAAGTGAGGATCATGGTCGAGTCTCATGTTCAAATTTTAACAAATGGGAATTAACGGTCCGTGTAAACAAAAGTATTCTGCATCCAAATTTAATATTGTTATAAACGAGGTTTGTTCAAAAAGTATTGCGATTTTTTAATTTTTATCGAGCGACGTATACTCGACTGGAACTCGAACTAGATGACATTAGTGATCCCTTAGGACCGTTTTTTCATGTTTCTGTTTATGCAAATCCTAGTGGATTTTCCGCATTTTGCGCAACAGAAGAAAACATCATTTTGCGAGGGATTTTAAAATCGACTTCTTAGCAAGAGAAATGTGGGTATCAACAAATCTTGTTTCTAATTTCACGCCACTTATTTCAGCTGAATTGAGATTTTAAAATTTTTTTTGATTTTGGTTAAGAATTTGCGCATGAATTACCGATATTTAGAAAAAATGTCAGTGACCGTGAACCGAGACTGTGAATTGATTTAAACCCAAAAACGGTTTTTAAAACTAACCATTAATCTATGAACTCTTTTAACCACTGAATCGACCCCGTCTCAATGCCCCAACGGTTTGCATCCCTGCATTAAGTCAACATCTTACTGTTATAAATCCTATGCCACAGCCAAACACAGTCTCCTGAAAGGTCACCTCACGCCTAGAGATGCTAAAGAAATGCAAGAAATTACCAGAAGCAAATACCAAAGTGTCCGGATCCACCAAAACTAGATTGAACAAACGTTTGCAGTCATAGCCAAAAGAATGTCTAATAAAGTTAAGAGAACATATTAGGAAATAATTAAAATCTCTCATGACAATTATTCTGCTTACTCTAAGCTTATGATATCGTTTAGAAATGATATGTCCAACTCATCATCCAGTAAGTCTTCCTCCTCGCCTAGCACTTCATACTCTGTGTCATCGCCCTGTGAGGTTTCCATATTATCTTACTATTTACTAATTATTTTTTGGCTTATTTATTACTTTTTGATATAAATTCAAAAGGTTTGCTATAGCAAAATAGTTGTTAGCCTGTTGCCATGGGATGAGTTGGGGCTGAGCATGCGCAGTCGCAGAAGGGATATGTACAAAGAATTCAATTATTTCTTATAAAAATCATTTTTAAATAGACTTGTTATCGATGTCTTATAAAAATGGTCCATTGACGTGGACACTATCCATTGATTGGTTTAGAACAGGGGTCGTCGCATCGCTGTCTACTGTGCAAACAAAAGTTCTCAGCAGCAGTGCAGTGACACACCGACAGTTAAAGCTCGTCGCTGTCAGCTTTCGCACACAACACCGCTGAGTAAAATAAACTTCGTGTCAGTGGCTACACACACACACGCAATGCCGAAATGTGAATGTGTTTTTTGCCCACCCCAGGTTTATATATTACAAACAAATTGAATCAATCGATTTTAATCAGTTAAAAAATTCGTATGGAATAGGTATGGTTCAGTGTGTCGAGTGTGTAGAGGTTTAAAGCAATTTCCCTTTGATTTACTACGTTGGGCGTATTTAAAAATATGTTTTATGTAGCATATCTGTAGCTTTTCAACTTTGTAGTCCTTCCCAAGTCTCAAAATATTTTCTCATTATCGAAATTCTGTAAAAGATTTTGTCGTCATACTCACCAAAACTTTTACACAAACTTTTCCTATCAACTCTCAGTATGTCAATTTCAACCCTCGATTAAAACCGAAACTTTGTATGAAACATATTATATAACTGAAACTTTATTCATTTCAACCAAAAATTCTACAAAAAAGCATTCAATAATTAAAATACCAAGTCCAAAAAAGCCTCATCATCATCATCATTGAAAAAGGCAGCAATATCCGACTCATCTTTACTGGCTACCGGCTTGTTCGAACTCTTATTATCATAGTTATTTGGCTCGCTGGGAGCTGGAGATAAATACTGTTTGATGGAGCCAGATTTTGGAGGCAAGGACGTAGATTTAGCTGGTGAGAAGAACTCTTCAATTTTCTTAGACTGGAAAACAAGACAGAAAATGTTTTTTTAATAATTCTCAATTTATTTGCTCCTGACTTACCATTGTGGGTGCTGATGTGTGAGTGGCTTGCTGTAGATTCTCCGCAAAAATGCCCACTTTACTCAAGACATCCTGTTTATTTTTCAACATATTCCAAATGGTATCATCGGCCGTCTGATGAGCCATCAGATAGCGACATATCACCGGTTTAGTTTGGCCAATGCGGTGAGCGCGGCTCTCAGCTTGGGCTAGGGTCTGGAAAAAGAAATATTATTATTTCTAAACTAACAACAAACGTGTGTCCATTAACCCACACTTGGATTCCAGTCCAGTTCAGCGAACACAATCATTTCGGCTGCCGTTAAAGTAATTCCCGAATTGCAAGCCTTCAACGAGAGCACAGCCACCAGACAGCTGCTCTTCTTCTGGAATGTATCCACAAAATCAGCTCTCAAATCGCTACGCGTCTGCCCATCGATGCGTATGTAATGGACTTTCATACTGCTCAGACAATCACTGATCGCATCCATCATTATACGATGATGAGCAAATATGATAAACTTGATTTTCTCTTTTACCAGAGTTTTTAAATAGGCACTGCAAGAGAAAGATAGAGATTGGATAGTTGCAAAGGATTGTCCAATTGATTGCTTTACCATACTGCACGGGTTTTCACTTCAGCAGTGCGAGCATAGAATCGTAATAAAATCTCTTCCATGGCCTTGCCCTTGCACATTTGTAGCTCCTTGTTGAAGGCATCTAAGCTGGATTTAGTTTCGTCATTGGTCCATACCAGGGCGGGATCCAAGACAACAGTTTCGCTGCCGGGAAAAAGAGACTTTGTTAATTTTAAATGCGGAAAGAAGCAGGATTGCATAACCCTTTTATTAGGAGTTTACTGTAGCTTTAACTAGTGAAATAGGCATTTCCTATTTCAGATTAATAATAATTTTTTCGAAAGACGTTTGGAGGCCGCACAAATTGATTTTTCCCACACCCAAAATGGGATTTTCCCGATCGACAATAAATTTACTTTGGGAAAGCTAACCAAAAACAATGGATATTTTGACTTGTTTTAAATGTATATTTTTTTCTTTTTTTTTCTAAATTTATAATATATATAATAAAAACAACATTTAAAAATTAATATAATATTAATAAATAAATAATATAGATTAATAGATTGTTAAATTAAAAAATAAACTAAAACTAAGAAATTCAAATGCGCTCTTACCGTTCCAGAGTTATACTTCTCTTTTAAAGCTTTGTACCCAATGCAATGAAACTAATAATATTAAAAAATGTTTGCCAGTTTTGCATCGGATTTGCTTTAAAATTTGAATTATGATATTTTTATACCCTGTTCTCATCAAAAATGGGAAAAATGGGGATCATAAAGTTGTGCAAATGTATGTAACAGCCAGAAGGAAGCTCCTCCGACCCCATAAAGTATATATATTCTTGATCAGCATCAACAGCCGAGTCGATTTAGCCATGTCCGACTGTCCGTCTGTCTGTCTGTATGAACGCGTCGATCTCAGAGACTGCAACAGACAGTGCCACAATTTTTGACATGTATGTAGGTGTATACTGTACCCACATCGAGTTGGTTTCAGATTTGGCAAATTCCACCTCCTCCATCTTTAGGCAGCGAAAAACTGTCTCTTTTTCTGTACGAACGCGTTGATCTCAGAGACTATAAGAGGTGGAACCACAAATTTTTTCATGTATCTAGGTGTATACTGTACCCAGATTAAGTTTGCTCCAGATTTGGCAAATTCCTCTTCCTCCTTCTTCTAACCGCGAAAAACTGTCAGAGCTACAATTTTTAGGCTTGAACCTAGTTTCTTAATATATATTCAGTAAGGCCCAATATCTGTCTATTCTGTATACCACTATAAGATCCGAGCAAAAACACCGAAGATATGCAAGTGCGCCTCCCCATTTATTCAAATAAATTTTAAAACGAGAAAGGCAAAGCTAACTTCGTCTGTACCGAAGTTTCGACCAAACTTCGCCAAATCAGCTTAAAAACAACTTCGAATCAGCTTAAAAAATTATCCATGACCGTGTTTGAGAGCGGTAATATTGAGAACAAACCAGTTTTTCTTACTAAAACCCATTTTCCGAACGAACATTTGTATGGCAGCTACAAAAGTAGTCATCCGATCCGGTCGGTTCCGACATATTAGCAGCGTACAGTAAAAGAAGACTCTGTGCAAAGTTTCAGCTCGATAGCTCCAAAACTGAGGGACTAGTTCGCGTAGAAACAGACAGACGGACAGACGGACGGACAAAGCTTAATCGACTCAGGTCATGCTGTTCAAGAATATATATACTTTATGTGGTCGGAGATGATTCCTTCTATGCGTTGCAAACTTCTGGGCAAAATTATAATACACTTTTCAAGTGTATATAAAAAAAGATTTAAAGCTATAGGAAACACATTACTTGGAACAGGGTATTTGCTGTCGTGGCACTCGATCGGCAGCACTCCTACTTGTTTCAAACTGTGATTTCAGATTCACCACGGATTTAGATATTTTACAATAAATCGTATGAGTAAAATGAAAGGCAAAAGAAAAGTAAAATTTTAATAAAAATTGATTTTGATGGACAAACCGTGGTCGAAAAGACCAAAAAAAAAAGTTTGAATGATATAATCTGTTTTTCTGGCGCTTATGAAGCACTTTACTAATAAAATTTATTTCTTACTTTTACCCAAAGCGTCTAGTAATGGAGAAACATCGATGGTAACATCGATGCATCGATGTTTTTATCTAAACTGCAGACATCGATGATTTTTTTCACAATCGATGTTTTTGCTACCCTACATGTACAACACACGGCCACACTATTTTCTTATCAAATTTACTTGGCGTCCTTAAGAAATGGAAGATAACCAATTTGCGGTTGTTAGACATTTTTGATATTGAATATTGGATTTTGATCATGGGAGCATTTTAAAAATTGCGCGATTCACAAGATACTGTATGCAACTATCCAAAAAAATATAATTGGACCAAACCCTTTTGATTATGAATGTGGTTGATGCTCAACCATTTACATGCTACAATCAAAAAAGCCTGCGATTTATTTAAACTCACAAATTTTCCATGATTTGAACACACACAATCCTTTTTAGTTCATAAAATCTTTCGACTTCCGTGCCTTTACGACGTGATTTCCAAATGTAAGCGAATTTTGAGTTTTTAAATCAAGAACTGTGACCAAAGAAAAGCTGAAACAGTCCAAACTACAAATAATTTTTATGGCATTATTTGAGAAGTTGCCATTCGGTGGACTAGTTTATATTTAATGATAAAGCGAATTGACCATTGATCCACTGTTTTACTCCAAATACTAAGCAACTCCAAAATCCCCCAATTATAAACTTTACAAGGAACGTCAATACTCCTTACCCATTTTTAAGATGCCACTTTACAAATTTCACTAATATGAGAGACGCAGCGAAACACCAAAAATTGAAAGTGAACTTAAGTCTGTCCAAGCTGTCTGATCCCACTAAAAGAAGTGGCAAAAAAATATTTATGTACTCCGGCAACATCCACAGCTACTGGACATTCAGTAAAGCTGGACTGACCCTGCAAGACGCAGGTTCTTAAAGCAAAAGAATTTGGAGCATTTAATATTCCTTTAAAAAAATTTGAACAATTTTAAAAAGACTGAAATAGAAATATTTGATCTAGAGCCCTAGAAGGGACATTGGTTTTATATTTTATCAAATTTATTTATTTATTTTCAATTTAATCTTAAGCAAGAAAGTGCTTTGGAAAGGTATATCACCGACTCACCAAATTCGAAATAAACATCGATGTTTCATCGATGTTTTACTGCTAAAACATCGAAAACATCGATGTACGTAGACATCGATGTTTCTCCTCTAAAAAAATTTAAACTGCGTCATTAGTTTTTTACAATTGTCATGAAATTTTAAAAGATATAATGCGTTTTTTACAATATTTACCGAAATTTTTACGAAAAAATAAGGAATATTTGACTACCTAAACAAGCAAATGCAAAGCCAAAACTCATGGTTTATACTCATAAAAGTTAAATTTTTGACGTTTTGCTTTAAAATGTTGATTTTAAACTAAGAAGAGCGTATTTATTTACCAAATTGTTACAAAGTAAAAATTCGAAATCAATACGGAAAACCCCATTTTTGGGGGGAAAATCAATTTGTGCGACCTCCAAACGTCTTTCGAAAAATCTGAAAAATATCTCAAAAATACTTTACTCTATAAGGTTTCAGAAAATGCCGGTGCACCGAGAAATTAAAAAAAAAATTTTGGGACACCCTAATATAGATCGATAAGCATTTTAGAGTTAAGGTATTTTAAAACAGAGACTATGGTCACATTGTATTAAGAACCGAGAGGAAAATAAATGAGACCAGACAGAATGAACAGACGTGTGAATATAAATGGACAGAGACAACCCGTATTGACAATGTAAATAGTAACCGTGTGTATATAGAAACCCGTAATTCCCCGTAACAACCCGATTCAAAACATTATTAAAATGTATATTCCCAAAATTCAATGAGTGTTCCGACCAATTCCATGGCTTTTCCATCAGCACTTTTTTTTAACTATTCATAACTCATATTCATAAATCATTTATTATTCAATATATGAAGGAGAAAGACAGTACGAAGATAAGGAATCGTTAATTTCATGAATTGAACTAGCTTGAATTGATATTTAGTTGAACTACATAAATATCCTGTACTGTTCTATAAATAAATTTTAGTAAACCCAAGGGGGAGCACTCAGTACTGATAAAAATTTGCAGTTTTTGTTTGTCTTCACACAATTCTAACTGAAATAAAGCAGCTCAGTTGGCTGACATTAACTTAATATTCGGGAATTATTTAGCAGTGTAACACCAAAATTTGTTGATGTACATATGTATATGTAGCAGTGGAACAGGGCTATAACCTATATAAGAGACTATGTATACTATTATCCCCGATAATTATCAAAACAAAATAAAACTTCAATAACGCATTGGAGATCTTTGGTTTGTTTTGAAATTAAGAGGAACTAGTTCAATTCAGTATTTTTGGTCTTGTCACTTACGGTCCCACTGTCTTCAAACAGCACAAAGTGGCATTTTTGTGATCAAATTTATCTCCATTTGTTGTCTACATTTGTAATTAACTGACATTTTGTTGTGGAATGGCCCCCAGACGAAAGGGTCTAAAAGCGACCCAACAATGCCGCGTTTGTATGGCCAGTTCGGAAAGTGGTACCAACTGGCTGAATATATTTACCGACTCCGAGGGCGAACAAGACTGCTTGATGTCTATAATTAAGGAGGTGACTGGAAACGTAATTAAATCTGCTAAAAGACTACCCCAATGTATATGCCCTTCATGCCTGCAATCAGCCAAAATTGCATTTAAGTTTAAGCGGCGATTTGAGGAAAGTTTTCATCACTTGAGCGAGCAGATGGAACGAATCCCAACCACAATTTTAATGGAAGCTTTAACCGACAAGGATATCGTTAGCAATGAACGGGATAAAGAAAAATCCGCATCACTCACGGAAGACCTCAGCGCAGAAAGCGAATCGGGCGAGTCCGGATCTAAAACAGATAACGACCAGGAAGATCTAAAGATTCTACCCAGCAAGCCTCCATTCATATGCCCACATTGCCCGAAGATCTGTACGTACAGGTCGAAGCTGAAGGAGCACCTACGCATTCATACGGCCGAGCGACCCTTTAAATGTTCCTACTGTTTGAAATCTTTTAAAACCAAAGATTCTTTCAACGACCACATTCTAATTCATACTGGAACACGACCCTTTCAGTGTTCAGAGTGCCCAAAGTCCTTTAGCCGAAAGATTATTCTAGTTGAACATATGCGTACTCACACTGGAGAACGACCCTTTACGTGTTCGCAGTGTTCGAAGACCTTCAGCCATAAAAGCAGTCTAAACAATCATCTTCGCAATCATTCCGGAATACGCTTTAAATGTTCCGACTGCCCGAAAACATTTACCGACAAAAGCACATTAAAAATTCACCTTCGCAAACATACAGGGGAACGACCCTTTAAGTGTACGCAGTGTTCGAAGACCTTTACCAGAAATACCGGTCTAAAGTATCACCTTCAGGCTCTTCACCAGATATTGACGCCATAAGAGTTCGCTTTTACAAATTTCAACAAGACAACAGGTGGGACAACGAGCGGTTCATCACTTCAGACGAGAAACTATTAACAGTGCCTATGGAACTTTTTCGTTCTTGTGCGCAAATTACTGCTCCGTTTCATAATAAAATACAAGAGCTTTAGTAAACTTTGGGGAGGGACGTATGTATGTAAATATCATAAATAATGATTATTTTGTATTTTTTTAGTCAAATAAATCATCCACTTTATTATACCAGAATGATTATTTTTGGTTTTTCTATGTAAATCCACCATGATTCTTATTTTGAAGTTTGACGGGATTGCACATTAAAACTCTAGCGATAATGTTCACTTTTGATCAATAAAAATAGAGGAAGCTAACTTGCGGCTCGACCGAAGTTTATATACCCTAGAGCATGATATATTTCTGTTAGTTGTAACATATTGATCAAATTCTCCAAAATTGTGTTGAAACAGATAATATACATTACTGGAACGTACAAAGACGCTACCATTGAAAACAAAAAGTTTTTCTCACTAAAACTATTTTTTCGGCCGATCATTCCTATGGCAGCTATATGCTATAGTCATCCAATTTGGATCAGACTGGTCAGAATTATGTGTTAGCATATCATATTGATCAGTAACGAGTTTGGGAGCGATAGCATTGAAAACAAAAAAGTTTTTCACGCTAAAACTTTTTTTCAGGTCGATCTTTTGTATGGCAGCTATACTATACAGTTGCCCGATTTGCATAAAACTTGCTCAAATTATGTGAAAACATGAAAAACTTGTAAATACGAGGTTTGGTAGCGATAGCATTGAAGGGTATAAAAAGATTGAACCAAAAAACAAAGTTCAATTTTGAACTAAAAAGTGTAGTGGAAAAAATAAATAATTCGTATAGAAAAAAATATTTTAACAAAACGATAGCGATAGACGACAGCTGTACTAAATACAGTTAAGGACATCAGACAAAACATGAGTAATGGTAATGTTACTCTTCTGACACTGCTTCACTATAGCAAAGCTTTTGACGCGCAAAATGAAAATCTCTATTGTTTCTAAAGTACTGCACAAAAACTAATGCGATCCTACCTAACCAATAGGCGTCAAGCTGTTGTTACATCGTCCACCTCTTTGTCATTTTCTGTCCCTAAAGCGTGGAGTCCCTCAGGGATCAGTTCTTGGCCCATTGTTGTATTCAATTTATGTAAATGATCTCCCAGATGTTTTGTCAGAATGTGTAGTTCATATGTAAGTTGGTGATCTTCAAATGTATGTTTGTCGTCCATTGTCTAAAATTAATGAATGTGTTACTGTTTCCAACAGTGAGTTATCAAAAGTAGAATGGACTAGGCTTAAATTCGATGAAAATCGAAATGTATTGTAATATACAAAAAAACCAATAGAAACAGGAAACTTGCCAAAATTAACAATTGAGAATAATACAATAGACTATGTAGAAAGAGTATGCAATCTAGGTATCACGCTCAATCAAACTCTTTCCTGGAGTGATCATACAAACAATGCTGTCGGTAAAATATACGGATCCCTCAGACTTATGTATCTCCCACAGCACTTTCTTCCTAAGCATATTCGACTTTTTAATAGCTTAGACCTGTTTGACTCCCTGTCTTTTCTATGGAGTGCAACTTTTTGGCTACTGTGTTGCATCTAGCAAACATAAACTGAATGTAGCCTTCATCAACATAGCTAGATACGTTTTTGACCTAAAGCCAACTGACCACGTTTCCAATTACTTTAAAAGCTTATCGATCTCAATTTAGATAATTGGATCCAATCGGGGGTGACACAGAAATCTCTAGAGATTTTGCCGACGGTTGGTTTGTAAATCTCTCGAAAAATTCGTTGGTGCCACAGAACTTCTAGAGATTTCATTTTCTAATTAGAAAATCTAGTTGGAACACTAGTCCAATTGATGTTCCATTTGAGCTGAATCTCTCGCCAAAAAATTTCCCTTATTATATATGTGGGTTAATATAATGATTTAGTGAAATTTTTTGATTGTGTTATATGTTTTATGATGCATTTTTAAATAATAATTGCAAAATTTAAAAATTTGTTGTCGCCAAACATGAGGTATTAGGTTCCATCCCTTAATCCGCTAGCTGTCATGTAGAGGAGCTTTCTAAATCTCCTAACAAAACATTAGAGTTTTGAAACCAACCAAAAGAAATTTCTGTGGCAACTAAGAATTGGAATTCGGTTGAAATTTGGTTGGAAGAGGTTTCTGTGGCAATCCCGAATATAAAGCATTGTTATGTCTACATAAGCTTATTAGTATCAAAGTACTTCTAATAAATATTTGAATTCTCTGCATCAAGACGTACTAATAATATTGTTTGATAAAGTCATAATTCCTTGTTGTGCGAAAAAACGAAACTAATGTCAAAATCATTCATCAAATCAAAAGTAAATATACAAGTAGTAACACGCAGGCTGCCAGCCAAATTTAATGGGCATTTGCGCCGCTGTGAAGAAGTAAGTTTTAAATACATATATCGATTAACAGAGCAATAACATTAACAGTCAGCAACTGTCGCCTAGCATGCTGTACGCCCCAAACTACCTGGAGGATGAAGAACTGGATAGAGCGATTTCTATGGAAGAGCTAAAAAGTGGACTCAACAAAGACAAGATCAACAAAGCACCGGGAGAAGATGGAATTACCAATGAGTTTCTGCAAAATGCGCACACTGAACTACACGAACTCTTGGTCCACATATTTAACGAAGCATATCACAGCACGCAAGTAGAGGAATTTTTTTCAAAGAGCATAATCTTCCCAATTTTTAAAAATGGTAATATAAATAGGCCGCAAAACTACCGTGGAATATCTTTCATCAACTCTTCAGCGAAGCTTATTATGAGTGTTCTGACCACACGACTAGCAACATGGGTTGAGAAAGGCGGAAAACTAAGTGAATACCAAGCTGGATTTAGGCATGGATACTCGACAGTAGATGGGATATTTAATCTGGCATCAATAGTCCAAATAAAACTTCAGGAAAAACGCAAAGTTTATGCCTATTTCGTGGAGTAATGGTTGGAGACACAAATATACGAGTGTAAATTATGGTATTTGGTATGGAAAGGAGGAAGACGGGCATCATCAGAAAAATGGTTCTTTCATACGGAGGCTGTTCAAGTTGTTTCGGAATTTAAATACCTTAGAGTCGTGTTAACATGTGGATGCCAGGTTAAAAGATGCAAAAGGAAGCATAAACACCGTATGGGGTAAATTTTTAGGAAGCGATAACCTGAACCTTTGCGCAAAATGGATTGTGTTCAATGCCATAAGTAGAGCCGTTCTCTGTTATGGGGCCTAAGTTTGGGGAGGCGAGGTAAGCGAAGAAGCGATTGATGCAGGCCTAGAAGACGGATACATTTTTATAGCCTAAGTCTACACCTAAAATATATAGCGAGAACTCTTTTCGATTACAACAGCACCAGATTGCCGCATATTTTGTCTCGGTAAATGCTCCGAAAGGGGATTGGATGGTACGCGACGCTTAGAAGAAAACTCGAGGATCATAACATCACGCTTAGTGGAAATATAACGCACTCGGAATGGATTTTAGGTAGTGTACCTCTACTCACAGCCATAACAGAAGAAACTAAAAGGAACATGTGAACATGGCCAGATCGAGCGAAGTTCGCATATTCAAGAACTTAAACTATGCGGTAGGGGCTGAGTTCTGCAATAACGACTCCACTCAGAGGACTATTACATGGATCCTAAAGGCGAAAGGTGATATGCTGCGGCTAAATAGCAACCCCAGAAACACGGTAAACTGGAAGGAGATAGAGAACATGCATCATTTTATCGGAAGATGCCCTATTTTGAAAGAGTTTCGATGTCAATATTTTAAGAAGGAAGTGCTTGAGGCAGAGAAGGTCGTCGCGGCTCTAGATGGAGCCATGGGTTGGGCAAACCTGGCGGATTATATTGAGGGTGCATAGTATATAGGAGGAGTATAGTAAATGAGGATTTTTAATTTATTAAAAATACAACAGTTCTATTTTATAATGTCAAGTTTTTATATTTGTAAAATGTTTTCCCCGGAGGCCCTCTTAAGAGTGAAAGATCTGCTATCCGCGACGAGCGGGGCAGGCAGGTGGTTTGAACTTTGAAGGGTAAGTTTTTATGTAGCTCACTAGGATTAACATAAATGCTATGTATAATTTTTCGATTAAGGCTGATGGCAATTAAGCCATGCCTAAATATGCAAAATTTTCTTATTTTATTTTTTTAATAATAATAAAGAACCACTATTACTACTAAACAGTCTGCTTAAAAAATCAAAGCTTGCCTTTTGATATTTTTCTGGATTGATATGAAAAATTTTTCATTGAAAATAATATGAACTAGTTCAATTCAGTATTTTTGGTCTCGTCACTTATGGTTACACACGTCTTGCAATAGATCAAATTCGAGACCATTTATTGTTTACATTTGCAATTAACTGAGATTTAATTTTGGAATGGCAAAAACAGCAAATGTGGCCAAGCTATGCCGCGTTTGTATGGCCAGTTCGGAAGATGGTATCACCTGGCAGAATATATCCACCGACACGGACTCCGACGAAGGAAAAACTGGCTTGATGTCTATAATTAAGGAGGTGACGGGAAACGTGATTAAATATGCCGAAGGACTACCTCAAAGAATATGCCCTTCATGCCTGCAAACAGCAAAAATTGCATATAAGTTTAAGCGGCGATTTGAAAAGAGTTTTCATTACTCAAGCGAGCAGATGAAAACGATGGAAGCATTAACCCACAAGGAGACTTTAAGCAATGAATGGACAAATGAAAAATCAGTGACCCACCAATCTTTCAACCTCAAAGCAAAGAGCTCATGCGGGGACTCTGGATCTATCACGACTATCGAACTGGAAGAGCTAAATACTTTACCTAGGAAGCCACCATTCAAATGTCCCCATTGCTCAAAGATCTGTATCTACAGATCTGCCCTGAAGGTTCACGTACGCACACATATGTTGCCCTTTAAATGTTCCAACTGTCTCAAATCCTTTAGAACAAAGGGTGCTATAATCCATCACCTCGGAATTAATACTGGGGAAGGACCCTTCAAGTGTACAGACTGCCCAAAGGCGTTTAGCCGAAAGAACATTCTAATAGAACATCTTCGCACACATACGGGAGAACGACCCTTTCAGTGTTCGCAGTGTTCAAAGACCTTCAGTCATAAAAACACTCTTAAGTATCATCTTCGCACACATACAGTACAACGCTTTGAATGTTGCGAGTGCTCAAAAACGTTTAACGATGAGAATAATCTAAAGATTCACCTAAGGATGCATACCGGGGAACGACCCTTCAAGTGTTCGCAGTGTTGGAAGTCCTTTTCCCGAAATAGCAGTCTACAACTTCACCTTCAGGGTGTTCACCAGATGACGGACCTACGCTTCGAATGTGCTGAATGCTCGAAAACGTTTAACCACAAAAGCAGTCTAGCAATGCACCTTCGCATGCATACCGGGGAACGTCCCTTTAAGTGTTCGGAGTGCTCGAATTCCTTTACCCGAAAAAGCAGTCTTAAACATCACCTTCAGGCTTTTCACCAGATAAAGAATCTATAAGGGTTCGCTTCAACAAGAAGATTGCAGGTGGGACGAGCGCTTTATGATTTCAGACGGGGAACAACTTTTTTCTGCCTTGGGATCAAACTACTGCTCCTATTTAAAAATAAAGCCCTATACTTAGTTTTGAAGTAATAACTGTAGTTTACTTCACTATTTTATACTTTAGTGTGGAAGGTAAAACAAACAAAAAATGTTGATTTCACAGTTAAGAATCTCGATTGATATTCTACTACACCTAAGTTCAAATCTTAGTAAGACAGTTAACAAACAAAATTAAACAGCAAACGCATTCGCTGTCCGACAAGGAAATCCTAAAATTTATTTCACAAGGATGCTTGCTGTATTTTTTAATTCGCACTGCAAAATAGGAGTATGTTGGTAGTTTCGATTCGTCCACAGAACTTTGCAAGAGAAGGTCTTAAATAGAGATGAAGCCTTGGTGGTGATGCTAGATGATTTTCGTGCGCTGGACACGAATCCATTTTCAGAAATGGTCCATCACGTCGAGATTTTTAGTAATTTGAGCGTAAGTTTTAGACGCGTTTTGTGGTTAACCTATAATTTTGTTTAGAATCTGTCTGATATTTTCGGAAATTACTATTTCTTAACTTAAAAAAAAAAAGTCCAAGGAATTTTATGATTATTTTTAGCTAAGATATAGCATTTTGGATACATAGTCTCGATAACAATAAAATAGCAAAAATGTATTGGGCAGTAGCCAAAAAAAAAAAAAAAAAATAATTAAAAAAAAAAAAAAAACCATAAGAATCTTAAAAACTAACCCGCTGTGTTATATCACAGTTCCACTTAAAGAATAAAGGAGAAGACCAGCTAACTTCGTCTTTGCCAAAGTTTTTATACCCTTGCAAAGAACGATAGTTCCTATGAAGCTATATATATTTATCATCAGATTTTGACCAAAACTTCTTTAAATCTGGGTGGAAGCGTATAAATAATAATCTCTGAAGTGAGACCAGTTATAAAAAAAAAAAATTTTTATAAAACCATTTAACGAAACATTATTTAAAAAAAATGGTCGGTTCGTCAACAATTAACCACAAAAATTTTCTTTAATTAATAATCTAGTAAAGATTAGTATCGATTGGTTAATATAAGTTGTGCAGTAAAAAAGACTCTGTGCGCAAGAGTTCAGTTCGATGAGCTTTAAAACTGAGAGTTTGCGTGAAACATACAGACAGACGGACGGACAAAGCTCAATCGACTCAGCTCGTCACCCTGATCAAGAATATATATAGTTTATAGGTCGGAAATAAAATTTCTATGCGTTGCAAACTTCTGGGCAAAATTATAATACCCTTTGCAAGGGTATAAAAATACACCAGAAAAAATTAAAAAAAAGAACCATTTTTATAGAAAAAGGCCAAAAATTATTCACGTTATTTTTCCCAAATATCTCTTTGACAATAATGTAAAATAGCACACGAACAAAAATATTTTATGTACTTAATTTACTTCTTAGCATTAAAAACAAACCAAATCAATATTCAATATTCTTATATCCAAAAAAAAGTTGCTTCACTCATTCCTCATATATTTTTTATTTCATTGAATAAAAATATCTTTTTTAAAATAACTTAAAATTATACATCCATTCTCTTTTTGAGAATTCTTAAATTACAAGTAAAAACATTTTTTTTTGTACTTATCACTCATAATTTTGGTCTGTACTCGTACATAGTTCCTTAATAGTTATAGTTGATACTGAATCAAATTTAATTTGGTTTATATCAAACTGATGCCGAAGCAGAGCTGTGTGGAAGGGACAATATATTTCTTATAAATACTACTAATTGCTTACAATTTCAATCGTTTTTACTTTACCAGTTCTTCCCATAATAATGAAATCTCTTCTTTTTTTAGCTTGGCTTTAGTTAACTTTAACATGGCCCACTGGAGTGATTTCATCTGGATCCGATTCATATAAATACTCAAAGTGTTTAATGAGTGGCATTATATCAGTTTTCAGAGATCTAATATCCTCTCGGTCAAAATCAAAGCGCTGTATTACTTGCAAAGACAGCTCTAAGTAAAATTCGCGTACCGTTTCCTTTACTTTTAAAGTTGTAGATTTCTCTATCTATATATTGTTGGGCTTTAAGACCAACAAAAATTTTGGTCAACGGGCAATAAATAAGAATTTAAGGCGCTAACATAAAAGCAACAAAGTTCTATGTTCTTTAAAAATATGTTCTGCCGGTATTTTGAAAATATAGCTTTGATACTATAAAAATATATTTGGAATATTTACAAATATTAAATTGTTGCTCTGATATATATCACTTTGATATGTTCGAAATGTAAAAGATATATATTTGAACAGGTCGTCTAAGCATTTTTGAAATGAAGGCCAAAATATCACTAACTGACTTTTTGTTTTGCACCTGTGAACAAGTGTTTGTGCACTAGTTCTGTGTAAGAGGACTCATTGCAAGTTGCATTTTTTCTAAGAAACGTAAATGTATAATCAACTTATAAGGCATATGGGCATTTCCACAGTCGCGACCGCACCTTTTGATTTCGTTTCTATTTTTTGGTAGAATTTTGGTGGTTTGGTATATTTAGTGCAAAGGGTAGGTTCAGTCGATTTGACGATTAAAGTATACTTAAAAAATCATGGGATTGATCACGCCACAAAAATGGAAGTCGTTTTCGTAGCATAAAAAATTCATAAATCTGCGATAGTTAATAGATATATTTTGAAGAGTTAACTTTTAAATAAAGCTATTGTTGAGCTATCTAGCTATTTATTGAGTGCAATCATATTCAATCATTTACATTAGTTTGTTTTTATAAGCTTTAATATTATGAAGAACGCTGATATATAATCAGATCTTAAATAAAAGTGAGAAATGGACATATCTTCGGTACCGATTAAAAACATGGTTGGAATATAGTATTAGCAGTAACAGTACAGGCTCAGATTATTAACAGACAGAGAGATTATTTCATTGTGCACAGCGAAAAATGTGCAAATAAAATTAGGCGCTGAATAATGTTCCTACTCTTTTTCGCTTTAGCCAATTATAATTGGCTTCAAAAATGCGAAAAACGGTAAATTGGGATTATCTCAAAATCTGTTCTACTGAGAAATCTATAAGCTCCATATTCGGATTTAGCGCGTGATTTTACATAAGGAGTGACTTCAAATTGTAGAGGATTAGAAAAATTTAATAATTTGTAAACTTGTGTTATCAGCAAAAAAGAGCCAAAACGAGCTAATTCCAATAAAAAAGTGCCAGTGAACCAACAGGGAAAAAAACAGCAGGCTAGTAATTTGTATAGAATTTCAATGGAAATTTTCAACAAAACGAATTGCATACTTTGGGGCAGCAACAATATATTGGTTTTTTGTGAACTCGTATATATTCAATAAAAATGGTATTGAAAAAAAATCGTAGAATTGATTGGGAAAGCTTATTTCAAAGTTAAGAAATAGTACTTTCCGATAATATCAAAGAAAGTCAAAACAAAATTATAGCATCCCCATTAAACGCGCTTAAATAGAGTCAACAAAATACATAATTTCAACTTCTTTAAGAAACAAATTTATAAAAATCTAGACTGGATGGATTATTTCTGAAAACAGATTCGTTTTCAGTCTCCGAAAACCATTTAGGATCACCACCAACAGTTCAATATACAGGGAAAAAATCCCATTTTGTTGCCTTGTGTTATATTTGGGTAAAATCTAAACCATTTTTCAAAGACAGAAATGCACACACCATTCTAAAATAAGTCACATTGTAAAATTGCCCCAGGATTCGCTGAAATCAGCGTTTGAATTGTTGCCCCAGAAAACCACTTTAATTTTTGTATATTGCCTTTCTCTGTCTGTATTTTTGTCCCATGTCCCGTATCTTGAAAGCTCAAAATACCCAAAATAAACCAAAGCATTAAATATCAGGCTACTTGCAGTCAAAAGACTTTTTGGCAAAATAAAAATAAGGTTTTAGCCTTTCTTCAATTATATTGACCTATCTCAGAGAGTTGTATTTGTTAAGTTTGGTACGATTTTGTCAACATAATAAAAATAAAAAAAAGTATGCTTTTTCAATCGTTTTTTTCAATTTTAATATGTGCGTTCCACACATAAAAATGACAATTTTTCGATTAACAGAATGTTAAGTTAACAGTCTGCTTCAATAACAGAAGCTAGCCTTCTGCCACTTATCTGCATTGTTATGAAAATAAATGGAACTAGTTTATTTCCGTATTTTTGATCTTGTCAAATATGGTCACACTCGTCTTGAAATAGCAAAAATTGCTTTTATTTTCTGTTTACATTTATAATTAAATGAGATTTGATTGTGGAATGGCAACCAGAGCAAAGAGACTAAATCTGGCCAAACTATGCCGCGTTTGTATGGCCAGTTCCAAAGATGTTACGACTGACACCACCTGGCTGAATATATTCTCCGACTCGGACGCGGATGCGGGAAAAGTTGGCTTAATGACTATTATTAAGGAGGTGACTGGTAGCATGGTTAAATCTGATGAAGGACTACCCAAAAGGATATGCCCTTCTTGCCTGCATACAGCTAACATCGCATTTAAGTTCAAACGGCGATTTGAGGAGAGTCATCAGTGGTTAAGCGAGCAGATGGAACAGAATGAAACCACAAACACAGAGGAGGAGGATTTCCTCACATGCGAATATCTCACGGATAATGAAGACGAAGGCGAAAGTCTTAGCGCATGGAGCGAATGTAAAGAGCAAGATTCTGCTGATGACGATCTAACATTCGACTTTTCAAGTTGCTCGGAATCCTTTGTGGAGGAACAATGCTTCAAGTGTACCCAGTGCCCAAAAACCTTCAAGCGAAAAAGCGGTCTAAATGATCACCTTCACACTCATAGTAGCGACCTACGCTTTCAGTGTTCCGACTGCTCGAAAAGTTTTCCCCATATTAACAATCTAAAGAATCACCTACGCACTCACACAGAAGAACGGCGCTTCAAATGCTCTCACTGTCTGAAATCCTTTAGAACCAAGGGAATATTGGAGAACCACCTTCGAACTCATACTGGCGAACGACCCTTTCAATGTCCACATTGCCCAAAGGCCTTCAGCCGATTGGGCATTCTTAAAAAACATCTTTGCACTCATACTGTACAACGAATCTTCAATTGTCCAGAGTGCTCAAAGTCCTTTAGCCGAAAACGTGGTCTAAATGATCACCTTCGCACTCATACCGGCGAACGACCATTTGCATGTTCCCAATGTCCGAAGACTTTTTCGAATAATAGCATTTTGAGTAGTCACCTTCGCACTCATAATAGCGATCGACCGTTTCAGTGTCCCGACTGCTCAAAGAGTTTTCCCCATATGGTAAATCTAAAGAATCACCTGCGCACTCATACTGGAGAACGGCCCTTCGAGTGCACGCACTGTGAGAAATCTTTTAGAACCAAGGGTATTTTAGACAACCACCTTCGAACTCATACTGGAGAAAGAACCCTTTCAATGTACAATCTGCCAAAGGGCCTTTAGCCGATTAGGCATTCTAAACAAACATCTTGTCACTCATACTAGAGAACGACCCTTCAAATGCTCCCTGTGCCCAAAGACCTTCAAACATGATAACACTCTAAAGAATCACCTTCAAACTCATACCGGAGAGCGACGCATTGAATGATGAAATGATCGTTAGTAATAAAATTATTCTAAGTGCTCTTAACCAGATAAGCTCTTAACCCCAATAAACATTTAACTTCCTTCCAAATATGCGGCGACAAGAGTTTTATAATTTTTAGACATAATAGAACTGTTAACGGTCAGAAATGCAACGAACTTCTTTTATTTATAAAAAAAAAAACCTTATATTCTGTAATAAATTCCACGCCAAAATGTTTCTACAATTATTAACAGTGTTTAAAAATAGACCATTAAAATATTTTACGATTTTCACAAATTTTCTGCGACAATATCGATTTTTGATGTGAAACATCTTTAATTTTGGTACGGAAGATTTTAGTAGAGGGGGAAAAGATGTGGATCAGTTACTAAACAGTGACTTAGCAGTAACTTAACAGTGACTAAACTGTGACTTAACAGTGAGGTACCGAGGGGGGAAGTGAGGGTCTTAAATTATTTATATTTTTTGCTTTTTCAATATTTAGACCAAGGCTGCAAACCTATAAAATTTTGCAGAAGGTTCGGTCCGGGGGTTCGAACCCGTTGTACATCTTAAGGTTTGGTTCTTGGAACTCCTGAACCCAAGGTTTTGGTTCGAACCTCGGTTCGCTTGAACATAAAAGAATAGTTTCGGTTTATAAACACTTATTTGTTTAAATAATATTCTATATTTCAATGATGCTACTTAAGATCAGCGATGGCCAGCAAGAGCGAGGACAAAAAGTGAGATAGTATTGGTGTGCGAAAATAAAGCGCCGAGAATTTGCTTTGACCTAATCGCTTTGAACTCTGTCGAGCGAATGACGCATTTCTGCTGTTATGGTCTCAGCTTCGGCAAGCGTTCGGGTCATGTACGTGTAAATAGCGAAATGTTTTCGCCCCCGGGGAGGAACCAAGGGCCATCGCTGCTTTAGATATCAAATTTAATTTACTTTTACAACTTAGTAGCTTCACTAGCTCTTAGATCAGAAAGATCAAACTTATACTGCTGGAACATCAAGTATAGATAAGGCAATTTTTTTAAGTATTCGTTTTTTTGACCTTTCCAAAGTTTTAAAAGATTTGTCGATGTATGTTCTCTTGGTCAGTTGTCCAAGGAATCTCTAAAATCATTTACAGATTTCATATTTGATATTTGTTCATTGCTTTCTATGTCTTTCATAAACTTCTCTTCTTTGCAATCAAAAGTTGATTCTTTTAAAAGTGAATTTTGAAAACTCTCATTAAGAATTTCTTTTTGGGGCTTCAGCAGAAGTTAACAAAGTTCAAAAAAACTCGGGTGTAAGAGCGCTGCAGCCAATATTGGCACTGAGCTTATAACAAAAGAACGTTTATCAAAAGTTTATAGTAATAAACAAAATATTTCAGAACAATTGCTCGAAAAGAAAAGCCAGCGGAAAATCACTTAGTAGTAATTGTGAATCCTGCAGTTTTTAATTCAAAAGATTTTAGGTGGAGCTTCTTTAAAGAACTCGAATACAAAATCTTTAATTGTTAGTAAACGTTAACGCGGTCCGGTTCGGTTTCAGTTTCGAGGAGTCAAAAATATTAGGGGTTCGGTTCATGGTCCGGTTCTTCGGACCCAAAAAACCCGAATCGAACCGGTTCTAAGGGGTTCGGTTCAGGACCGGTTTGCAGCCTTGATTTAGACTATTATTTCAGTACGAATTTGAGACTGTTAATGTTTTCATTTCTCTATAGAGCAGCACAATAACCAAGACTTCCAGAAAAAAAGAAAGAACACTTCAGCAAGTGATCTTGTTGTTGGTATTTCTTGTTCCCTGTTAGCTTTCTTCTTCTGAAAGAAAGCTTCTTATTTCAAAATTAAGCCCTTAAAAGGGTCGCAGGGTTGGTAGGTCTTTCCTTCTGATGCGAGAATGCGTTGATTGCAGGGTGAGAGATTGTGCAAGTTCATTAGGGTGGGCAAGAAGCTTCTCGGAATATTTGCGTTTGAGGTGCTGTATTTCAGTTTTGACCAATGGGATCCTTAGGCCGTTGTGGATACACTCGTTGCGAATGTACCATGGCGCTCCAGTGAGTGTTCTTAGAATCCTTGATTGAGATCTTTGAAGAATGTCCACACTGCTCGCACATGGCATTTCCCCATAGCTGCGATCCATAAGTCCAGACAGGCTTTATGATGCTTTTGTACAGTAATACTTTATTACTTTACTTTATTCTAGTTTAAGCCCCGTACGAGAAGGACGAAAATTCTTTTCGATACAGAATTTCACATAAGGAGAAACACAAAGCCAAGGTGTTTCTAATTATATGAAATACTGTATCGAAACAATTTCGTTCTCCGTGGGGTTGAGGGGAAAGGGAGTTATTTAGCCAGTGCAGGCTGTTTGCCTTCAGCTTTATTTGAAGTTTTTTCGAATCAATCTGTTTGCACTAAGTGAGCCGTCTGTCGAGGTCGTTTCGTTTGATTGGGGTATCAATGTCGCGTTTAGGGATATCTGGGGACAGGTGTTTCTGTTGAGTGTGAACGTCACGTGTTTGAACTTTTGCTCGTTAATCTTTATTCGCCAGTTGGCCAGCCACTCCTCCACATAAGCTAGGTGGTTTGCCAAAAGTCTTGATGCGATAATTGGACATCTTGATCTACTTAGAATTGCCGTGTCATCCGCAAAAGTGGATATTGTTAGTCGGGGGTCAGTTGGGACGTCTGCAGTGAACAATACATACAGAAAGGTACCGAGAACCCTGTGGCACTCCGGCTCCAATGGTGAACTCTTCCGTTGTGTACTCATTTTGTCGGACAGAAAATACTCTTTTGGGGGAAGCATTGTCTTAATTTTGAATATAAGACCGTCCAACCAAACGCGGTCAAATGCTTGGGCAACATCTAGGAAAATTGCCGTCCGAATATCTGAAGTTAATCGGTTGACTTGCTCAATGGTCCGGTGTTTTGCTCGGAACCCAAGTAAGATCTTCTCAAATACTTTTGATAAGCAAGGTTAAATTTAGCATCATGTTTTTCATCAAAGCCTTGTAAGTGTTAACGACACTCACACCTTATTTTTATGGAATTTAATCTGCCTTTGGAGCAAAATATTGGAAAATGAAAACCAATCGGCAATGCTTCAGTTCACAATAGAAGACAAGATCCTAAGTACCCAGCGGCGCAAATTGCCATTACAAAATGGGTTACTCCTGCGTTACTTTGCCATCAGTATGAAGGAAGTAATCCCATACAATCTGCATTACTTTGCCATGTGCATGGCCGCTTTGTAAACGGGCTGCCGACAACCTGCATTACTAGGTATTAAGGATGTAAGCCAGAGCCGAACTTCCCATTACGAATGCTTGCAGTCTGTTTGCTTTCGATTACTATCTCTTTAACGAAAATCAGCGATTGTAGTGCCTTACATTTTCGACAGTCGTAATGCATATTTTCGACAGAACACGTTGAGCTCTGCGCCGCTGGGTAAAAGTCCTAATGGCCCTAATTCGAAATGCATACTTCAAGGAGTTATGTACGTTAGGGTGGAAGCCGATAAGAAAGTTAGCTGATAAGCAGCAATCCTAAATGATTGCTTTTAGGGTGAACATAATAAATTAAAAAATCCGAAAATTTCAGTTCATGTTTTAACCTCTGCGAAAACTCTTCAAAGTTTCCACAAATATTGCGTATACGGCACGTTCACCTAATCGAAATTTCGTCAACGAATTCTCCGTATCATTTTAAAAGTTGTCAAATTTAAATTTTAAACGAGCAACAAACAAATCGAATCGAAAATATTTTTGGTCGGTAAAGCAAGATCTAATTTGACAAAGCGAGCGCATTTCCAACGAAGTGAAGCGATTTATCAACGCCATATAAGAGCGTTGACTAAAGACCATTTCAAAAAGTGCGACGAGTCAGCATGGTTTACGAGCGGTGTTCCAACAAGGGCCATGTCCTCATGAACGCACGGACCTTCTTGTCAGATACTACCGACGTAGTGGATACAATTTGGAGTGACCATTTGGGCTACCATGGGCAATTCGCTGAACTGAAGAAACCGCTCCGTGGACACCGTTTTGAATCGATAGAACAGATAGAGTCCGAAACGAAGAAGGAATTGAGGACTATACCTGATGAAGAATTTGCAGCATGTTTTTAAAATTGTAATAAACGTTGACACAAGTGTAATGCAGTCGAGAGACTCTACTTTCAGGGGAATGAAATGAATTTACAATAATAAATAAAGATTTTTTTATAAATATAAAGTTTTAAATAGTAATTCTTTGTATGGAGTCAATCACTGCCGTTAACTTCGATAACTTTCGATCTAGGTGAATGAAAATGGCCGTAATGGACTACTTTTGAACCTATTATGCTCAAATATTCCAATTTTCCATAAATTGGGAGCTAGGTGCAGTGCTAGCTATAGCCTAAAGAGGGCGTGGAGTACAACATAAAGTTTTAAAGAGTAATTCTTTGTATGGAGTCAATCTCTGCCGTTAACTTTGACAACTTTCGACCTAGGTGGATGAAAATAGTCATAATGGATTAGGTTTACCCCCTATTATGCTTCAGATATTCAATTTTTCATAAATGTAAACAAGACAAATTCCCTGTATTTTTTGCCCACAGAAGTATAGTTCTCCGCATTATTTTTAGATCCTGAATAAATGGGAGTTATCAAATGGACGAAGGGCTATTTATAAGCAGCACAGTAAAAATAGACTATGCGCAGGAACGGCTGTAACCGTGATGCGCAGCACTTCAGTTCAGTTGGGTGGGGAACTCACTTCAAAGATATCCTGATAGCCTCTTAGAGTACGGATAAAACTTGCTTTCATCTAAAAGTGAAGAGGGCAGAATAGTAGAAATTTTGACGTAATACCGGTTCTCCCCATAAATGGAGGACCGATTTTTTTTTAAAAAATCAAAGAAAAAAAAAAAATTTGGCGGTTGGCAATCTTAATCATTTAATTTGTTCCAAGTAGATTTGTTTACATCAATTTTTGAATATGATATCTCTCAAATGGCCGCCTCTGGCGTTAATGGCGTATTGTGCCCTTGTTGCGAAGATGCCAACATGGGCCGAAAGGGCAGGAGTGTTGTCGGAGTTTAGGTGGTGTAAGAAAGAAAAACAAAGAAGAAGTAGGGGGAAAGGGGGAACGCCCGGGGGCAACGCGGTGGCCAGTCAAAACCATTTGAAAAAGGTTGAAAAATAGAAAAGGAGTGTTAGGATTGGTGGGGTGGAGGCGGGTGGAAAGAAGAAGTTTGACGAAAAGAACAAAAGGGCGATAACGCTCCTGGGTTGATGGTAACAGCATGGCCATTTTCATTTTGGAAGAAAAACGGCCCCAATGACCGTTTTCGCACTAACGCCGCACCAAACTGTGACTTTTTCGTCATGAAGAGGCACTTCTGAATCTCCTGAGGATTTTCAGTGGCGTAAATACGGCAATTTTGCTTATTTACGGTCCCATTTCACTTTCGGGACACATTTTGTAATTTTTTAAAAGCACGTTGAGTTTTCTCAATTGACTTGTTCTGTTGAATGTAAATTTCAACTATTTGAGGCTCGCGTGGCGTGTATTGTTCCATGGTAAAAATCTACTTGGACTGACGCTTCAAACGTGGTATGTCATTAAGCGATCTGACATCTCTGTCAAAAGTTATGGCGTTGCCAGATGGGTCCGTCGAATAGAGGAAACGCACCCCCATATACACTTTTATACATATATATTTAGTAAATAATATTTATATATTGTGGGGGTTATATAAAAGCAATTTTTCAACAATTAGTAGCTGTTTGTCAAATGTTAAGACTTCCAACTACTACTACTACTTGAAAATTTAAAATGTAGGCAAGGCAACAGTACGTATGAGTGATAATAGACATCGGTTTAAATTGCATACAAATTTGTTTCATGAAAAGTAGATTAATTTAAATCCTCATTCGTTTTGCATATTTGACATATTTGCATACCTTTGACGTAAAAGCATATTTGAGAATATGCTAACATATTTTAACCTATTTCGACCTATTTTGGAATATGTCATATGCTTTTACATATTTAGAGAGAAAATGTATGATCGCAAGTAGGCATCTGCACATAAAAATATGGCTTTTATTAATGGTTAAAAACGAAATTAACGAACACAGCAAGTACCGTAAAGGCAAGTACTGTAAATGCTTTGGTCAAACATTTTTCCATAGATCAAATGTCCGAACCAATGCACGTATGTAAAATAGGGCTAACATTATGTTGACTGTCTGCCTTTGATTAGGGCTCCAAAGTTCTAGTTCAGAGTCGAGCCGCTCCGGAATTTGGATACTTCGGTATTTTTAGGTAGTTCGAACCGAACCTGAATCGTAGCAGAACAACTTTTATTGCCCGAACCAAAACCTAAGATAAAACAAAAATAAAACAAAAGGGGTTCCGTTTAAAAAAATCTTTTCAATTGAATTTTTTCTTGCTGCTATAAATGTTATTTAAAAATTTTACAGGCAAATTGCCGAAAAAAATTGGAATAAGCCTTAGTGTTGTATGCAATTTTCTTGAAAACCCATCAAATTATGGGAATAACATGAAAGACCGCACCAAAAAAACCTTTTCACGTACTGCAGAGCAGCAAATTGTTCAAAAAGCTTCAAATTTACACCGTTCTGCTAGAAAAAATAATTCAAAATTACAATTAAACGCAAGTATCGATACTGTACGGAGAGTTATCCATAAAGCTAAATGTCTAAGAAGATCAAAACTAAACAAAAACCCACCACTTAATACCCAACGTAAAGATTCTTGTCAAGTTTTTGCTCGAAATTATATGATTATATGAAAATATTTAACAGAAGACTACGTTTACTTGAAAAATATTTTATTTATTAATTCAATAGAGAATGACGTACTGAATGCTAAAAAATTTTTGTCTATTGATCTAGTTTTTTGTTTGTTTTGATTGTTTCAGTCAAATAGTTGTATATTCGCTTTAAAATGCTTGTCCCTATTCAAGTGCATGGCAGTGTACGTAAGGTACGGTGATATCATTATAAATGGAACTAGTTTAATTCAGTATTTTTGCTATTGTCACTTATGGTCACACTCATTTTAAAATAGCTCAACATTTATTTATATTTTTTGTTTACATTTGTAATTAACTGAGATTTGATTGTGGAATGGCAAACAGAGCCAAAAACCTAAATGTGGCCGATTTATGCTTCGTGTGTATGGCCGGTCCGGCAGCTGATACAGACGACACCCCCTGGTTGAACATCATCACCGACTCGGAAGCCTCAGCGGAAAATGGTGGCTTAATGTTCATGATAGAGGAGTTGATTGGAAGCGTGGTTAAATCTACAAAAGGACTACCCCAAAGGATATGCCCTTCTTGCCAGCATACAGCTAAAATTGCATTTAAGTTCAAGCAGCGATTTGAGGGGAGTCTTCAGTGTTTAAGCGAGCAAATGGAACAGAATGGAAGCACAAACACAGAGGAGGAGGAAATCATTGAATGCGAGCCTCTCTCGGAAAACGAAGACGAAAGCGATAGCCTTAGCGCCTGCAGTGAATGGAAAGATCATGATCCTCATAATAGCAATTTACCATTTGATTGTTTATACTGCTCACAATCCTTTGCGGAAAAATCTCTTTTAATAAGACACAATTGCGTTCACACAGTGGAAAAACCCTACAAGTGTTTCCACTGCCCAAAGACCTTCAAGCTAAGAAGCGGACTAAATGATCACCTTCGCACTCATACCGGCGAACGACCCTTTGCATGTTCCAAATGCCCCAAGACTTTTTCGAATAATAGCATTTTGAGTAGTCACCTTCGCACTCATAGTATCGACCGACCCTTTCAGTGTCCCGACTGCTCAAAGACTTTTCCCCATAGTATCAATCTAAAGAATCACCTTCGCACTCATAGCGGAGAACGACCCTTCGAGTGTTCGCACTGTCAGAAATCCTTTAGAACTAAGGGTATATTAGATAATCACCTTCGAACTCATACTGGAGAACGACCCTTCCAATGTTCAGTCTGCCAAAAGACCTTTAGCCGATTAGGCATTCTAGAAAAACATTTTGTCACTCATACTGGAGAACGGCCCTTTCAGTGTACAGACTGCCCGAAGGCGTTTAGCCGAAAGAGCATTCTAATAGAACATGTTCGCACTCATACTGGAGAAAAACCCTTTAAATGTTCCCAGTGCCCAAAGACCTTCAGTCACTATAGCAGTCTAAAGAAGCACCTTCCGACGCATACATGAGAACGACCCTTCGAATGATCAAAGAACTTTAGTAATAAAATTATTCCAAGTGTTTGGCAGGCTCTGAACCCAGATAATAAACGTTTCCGAAAATGCGGCGACAAACGTTTTATGATTTAATACAAGAAACTAGAAGCAGGCACACAATCATCAAATCATCAAAACGATACGAACTGTTCAGCTTTAGCCCATGGAGTACAAAGGGTCAAAAATACAACGAACTTTTTTCTGTTTATAAAAAACTCATTGTCATCTGTAAAAAATACCACATACAGTGTATAAAACTTGAAAATTAAAAATAAATAACAAAATAATAAAGACAAATTTGTCTCCTTAAACTTATGTATCTATCAAAATGTAAAACTTCTTTTTATAGACTTGAACAGTGTATTACAATTTTAGCCAGAAGTTTGCAACGCATAAAAGAAAAAAGTATATAAATTCTTGATCAGCATGACGAGCTGAGTTCAATTGAGCTCTGTCTGCACGTTTGTATGTTTCTACACGAAATAGTCTTTTAGTTTCAAAGCAATCGAGAATTTTGCACAGAGTCTTGTCTGAAATGTCTGAAACGTACCAGAAAGAGGAACGATCGGTCGGAAAAAGGGTCTAATTCTGTCCGTACTCGACTCGTATCGTCATTGTAGCGATTTTACGTACAAAAAGCCTACTATTTGATGTCGTACATTTGAGAACGAGCCCAGTGCGGACGACCTTAGTCATGGGTGTCCTGCAAATTTCTTGAGATGTCGTATAAACGATTGCGCTTCGGATACTACACCATACAGGGTTTGTCCGGAAAGTAATAAGACTGATTTTCTTCGCCGCGACTGTACTTCGGCGCGTGACGAACGAGCGGCTGGTCAGTTGTCTATGAGCACCTGGAGAGTCAGGACAGGAATTTTCGCGCGACGTGTTTCTGTGAGTGGTGCAAGCCGGCGATTAAATTCTGTGTGAAACTCGGTAAATCTGTAACAGAGACGTTTGATATGACCAAGCAGTCTTACCCAGATGGTGCTTTGGCAAGAAGAGGGCCGGGAAGAGGTCGCCGATGAAGACCATGCTGGAAGACCTTCGACTCGTGTACTCAGACCGTCGTCTAGGTATTCGTTTAATTGCACAGATGTTAAATTTAACAAAATCTGTGGTTCATGACATTGTGACGGAGCACTTGAACATGCGCACATATAAGTTCAGCTTTATACAAAAATCTCTAGAGATTTCTGGGACAGTGAAAAAACCGAGTGAAAGGTTAGGTTAGCCCACTTAGGCCACTTTGGGCCCATTCCGATGCCATATTTATTCCCTATTAACCCTTTTTAGTACTGAGGGAGGTCCTCGATACTGAACCATTGAAATAATTTGAGTAGAGCTGGGATCTCTAGCCGGGATGTCTCCGAGAGGTTGAGTAGCAGAGGTTGACCAAGTGTCCTGAGTCTCCTTCTGGCACAAAAGGTGTTGCACCGATTCCTCCTCTTCTTCGTGTCCCCAACTTCTGCAAAAGTCATGGTAAATGACGCCTAGGCGTGCTGCGTGTCTGCCAATAAGACAGTGACCTGTGATGGTCCCCACCAGAAGTGATATGTGTTCCCTTCTGTGACGTAAAAGTGTGTTAGTACGTTTTTAAGGTTTTCACCGATTCGTGCGAGACGAAGGGTTCATAGTGTTGGCCAGAAGCTCGTTGGGGTTCTGCAGTTTGTCAGACTCGTTACCTTCTATCTTTCAGTACCCAATAAGGTGTATACTAAAAATGTCGTGCGATCTCGTTGAGAGATAATCGACATTTAGTAAGTGTTTTAGCATTGTTTGTATGAGGTCAAGTGCTTTGAGGGCGGCTTGACTGTCAGAGTATATGAATACATTTCCTTCCTTGACCGTGAGTGTGCTAAGGTAGGTGGCAGCTTCCTGGATGGCTACCACCTCTGCTTGGTACACACTACAGTGGTCAGGAAGGCGGAACGATAAGTTCAGATCCAGGTTGCGAGAGAAAACTCCCCCTCCTACTTTTTCGTCGAGCTTAGAACCATCAATTTAGATGTTAATGGCGTTAGCTCTGCTGTGGCTTGGTATATAGACGTCGTAAAATTTGTCGAAAGTCGTTTGTGGTACACAGTAGTCTGTACTTATGGTATACCCGTTTGGTCGTCAAGTATGGTAGCGTGTCCCGAATTGCCCCTGTTCCAGGTATCGGATTCTCGTAGTCTTAAGGCTGTTGTGGTAGCCATTTGCTTGCCTACGAGGTCTAGTGGTAGAAGGTGAAGAATAGTATTTAGAGCTTCCCTTGGTGTCGTTCGGAGAGCGCCGCTAATACAAATTTTCGCACTTCTTTGTACTTTGTGCAGATTGTTCAGGGCTTATTGTTCCACGAGCGCTGGCCACCATACTAGAGCTCCGTAGAGAAGTATGGGGCGTATTACGGCTGTGTAAAGCCAATGTACAATGGATGGGGAAAACCCCCATCTACGGCCAATGGCCTTTTTCCAAAAAAAAAGAGCAATGGTTTCCTTTTTATACGTTCATTTATGTTGCCAATCCAGAGCAGTTTCTTATCCAGAATGACACCCAAGTATTTGGCATGTTACCAAATTACGAGGCTTACTCCGTTGATTTTAGGCGGGATAAGATCAGGAATTTTTTACTTTCGGGTGAAAAGCACTAATTCCGTCTTAGCCGGGTTTACGCCCAAGCCACAAGACTTTGTCCACTAAGCAAGAGTTGTCAGTGCGGTCTGCATTTGTGGAAACCTTCCGCATTTGTAGATGGCAATATCATCCGCGTAAGCCACCATGGATATATGGAGTTTTTTGTTTTGGCAGTTGCTTTACTGAGGTGTATACTAAGCTTTAGGATTGAAAATTCTTTGAGAGAAGGGCGTGGAGACGACCACCCCTATCCTTCTAAGCTGTGGGTAAATTTGATATATACATTTTTTTTCACCTTTGGTTGTCTGGGAATCAATCTCCGGCTGCATCTTAGCTCATACGACTATCAAGCACTCACGTGAAAGTACGTCAACTCACAGTGAAGAACCCAGTCGTATGTTTAGCACTCAGCAAGCAAAAATCCTGGCGTTGCCTTAAAACCGCGATGTTTGGTTATTTTAAAACGTCCGTTACGCTAAACTGATAAGGATTTTCGAAAAGTTCTTTGCGCCATATTAGAATGCACACATGGCGCATAGAACAAACGTTGACATTACAGCGAAAGCGAAAACCCGTTTTTGGTACTTTGGGCTTTGTAGTTGCGAAATTTTTGGAGGTTGGCGCCATTCGATCGAAACAAAAGAGTGACGTATAAAAAATTGATTTTGTTTTTATTTAATTAGTAAACAAAAAGAGGAATTTTTTTCAAAATAATAACAAGTCGAACATTAAAAAACTACTTTTGGAAGCTTTTGTTGAGTCTCAAAACGAGTGTACTCGCTTGGGTACAATGGCTAATAAGGTAATAATTTTTTTACATATCTCGCTTTGCATAAAAATGGCATTTAAAAGCATAGGGACATAAAAGTTCTATGGCAAACGATTTGAAAAACTAGAGTGCTTTGGAGTTTGTGGAAAGGTCATCAAAAAGTACAAATTTTGACTTGCATATGATCTATATGGCCTTACGGATGAGGAGGAGGGCGGCGTCAACGAGCTCTACGCCAACATTATGCTCGAAGACGTTCCGGTGAAATTAAGGTATCTTACAGCAGCTATAATGAAGTTGACATGCCACTTGATGAAGTGCGCCTCACTGTTAAATCTTCAAAACCATGCGAAAATGATCCAAAGTGGTCGAAAAAATCATGCTCCATTGAAATGCCAGCAACCAGTTCTTTAATGGATAGTAAAATGGAAATGATATCGGAATTAGTGGCGAAGTCCACAGTCGAAGACTTCGAAACATTATTGGACGAGTGTGTTGGCTTTGATTATTGATCACTCTCGTATATATGCTTCACAGGCTATTTTCATCGCTATCAGAAAAAATTTTATTATGGTCAATGCATGGCAAATAATTCTACTATGCCATTACTAGAGTTTCATCGTGATATTGTCCGTCATTACCTACGAAATTAAACGCAAACACCATCATTACATAAGAGATCAACTGGGTCTAGTGTACCAACTATTCCAGGAAATCATTTTCCAAAAAGAGTTATAAACCAATTGCGCTGTCGTCAATGCCATAATCGAATAAGATGAACTCGTGAACAAAGCGACGTAGAACTGTGCGTAGAAATAGAGTGCTTACAACTTCTTCATACATCAAAAAAATTGGTACAAATAAGCTTACACATTGTACCCGCTTGAGTACAGCTCCAAAATCCAACTTAGCAACATTTTTTTGTACTTTCGCGAATTTTATATGTGTCCCAGAAATCCCTAGAGGGTTTCGTATAAACGTTAGCATATCATATTAAAGCTGTTTGCCTTTGAGGGGGCACAAATATAACCGGCTACTATATTAGATGTCGGTAAATGAGCGATTTGAAAACGTCTGCTCAGAGCCAAGTAGATTTAGTGCATACGGTTTTCCTTCCATATGATCTAGTAGCCGGTCGAACTCTTGCCACTTCCCAAATGAAGCTGCCCAAGTTTAGTTCGAACTGAAATCTCTAAATATTTCCAGGACACCCCGGAATACTATCTTTACATTATATTCTTTTCAAAACTTTACCTTTCTTCATTTCATAATATTTTATGTCTAACTAACGGGTAAAAAAAAAAAGCAAAATGGTCAGATTTTTCTCTGGGTAGTTTTTAAAATTGCTAGGAAATTTTTTGATTTTGAGAAATTTAAAAAATTTTATATCTAAAACTTTGATATTTCTCTGGATTCTTGCGAAAATAAATGGAACTAGTTCGATTCAGTATTTTTTGGTCTTGTCACTTTTGGTCACACTCGTCCTGAAATAGCAAAATTGCTCTTGTTTTGTTTGCCATTTACATTTGTTATTAACTACGATTTCGTTTTGAAATGGCAAATAGAGCAAAGGAACTAAATGTGGCCGAGCTATGCTGCGTGTGCATGGCCAGTTCGGAAGCTGACACCACCTGGTTGAACATCACCACCGACTCAGACGACGACGCGGGAAAAGGTGGCTTAATGTCTCTAATAGAGGAGGTGACTGGAAGCAGGGTTAATTCTGATGTAGGACTACCTCAAAGGATATGTTCTGCTTGCCTGCAAACAGCAAAAATTGCATTTAAGTACAAGCGGCGATTTGAAACGAGTCTTCAGTGGTTAAGCGAGCAAATGGAACCGACATCCCCACTGCAAGCATTGTCCGACGAAGATATCTTCGAAAAAGAACACACCGAATCTCCCACTGTAGACAAGGGTCACAAGGGCAAAAAACAAGTCAAGTGTTCACAATGCCCGAGGGTTTTCAACTTCAAGTGCGAGCTGAAGAATCACTTTCGCATTCATAGTGGGGAACGACCCTTCAAGTGTCCGCAGTGCCCAAAGAGCTATAGTCGTAAGAACAGTTTGTATTATCACCGTCGAACACATACAGGAGAACGACCATATAAGTGTTCAGAATGCCCGAAGACCTTCACTCATAACGGAAGTCTAACGGATCACCTTCGCATTCATACGGGAGATCGACCCTTCAATTGTACCCACTGCACAAAGACCTTTACCCAAAAATCGAGCTTAAAAAATCACCTACGAACACATGCTGGGAAAAAACACTTTAAGTGTTCCGAATGTCCAAAGACCTTTATCTATCTCAGCACACTACAGAATCACATGCGTATTCATACTGGAGAAAATTGCTACGAATGTACGCACTGTTCAATGACTTTCATACAAAGTAACCATTATAATAAACACGTTTGCATTCATAAAGGAGAACGAACTTTAAAATGTTCCCATTGCCTAATTACCTTTGCCGAAGTAGACAAACTAAAGAATCACCTACGCATTCATGCTGGAGAAGAAGACCCTTTAAGTGTTTGAACTAATTTAAATACAAAAACATCGACTTATTTCGGATGGGAATAAAGATGGCAACAAAAGAGAATTTTCGTTTCAATTTGAAACTTTCAAACGAGAAATATAACGACAGGGAACTGGTAAGTTGATGCAGTCGTGGAACACTTCAAAATGCACAATTTTTAACAAAAATTTCTTTCTGTGACTCAGCAGCACTTTGAAGAGACGATGAGGCTGCTCCACTTGCCGGATCTAAACCAAAACCATTACAGAAGATGGCCACAAAGCAACATCTAGGACCTGAAGAATGTTGTGTCTTGGGCATTTAAAATTTCGAGTTTCGCAATAAGAAAATTGGCTATGAGCTGCTGCTCCACTATCTGGTCCAAATGCATTACCTTACCAATTTTGTTATAGAAATCAGTCCAGCTTTGGACGTTGGCCATGTCAAGAAGCTGATTTCCTATAAAACACTCCTGTTCCTTGCTAAAGCAACATTAGCATTCGAATCATTTGCAGCTGTCGCAGCGTTCCCATTAAACACACACAGTCTCAATCGCCTGCAATGATGGTCATACAAGAGCCGATAGACTCAACGCTGGAACAGCATAAAAACGACTTTAAGACAGATCATGCGGATATTACACTAAAATAGAGCATTACACAACAAGACTATTCTGAGCGTACACCTGATTACGTAACACAGTCTATGGAAACCCAAAGTACAAGCTATCAGGCGCGTCAGGAACAGCTACATTTTGCAACACTCGCTGCCTGGACAACAATTCTTTTCGAATAGACCTCATAGTTTGCTACCCATGAATGCACCAAATCCCACACAACAATTAATCCAGGACTGATGATTCGATTTAGAAAACTAGAAATATTTGATACCTGGCGCTATCGCATATTTATGTACACAAAGGAAAACGGGAAATCGGGGCATGCTGTTGTGTGGGGCAATCGAGGTTTTGATCAAGGCAATATGGGCGATTAGCCAAATTTTGTGGCATAAACTCTAAAAATAAAGCTAGACCCTTGAAATTTGGTATAAATGTGTTTTATATTAAACTAGAATTTCGAAAAAAAAATGTCGTCAATTGGGCCACGCCCTAACTTCCCGCCCTTACAACTACCTGAAATGGTATGGACAAAACGTCACATTTTTATAAAAATCGAACTTTTTGATGTGCAATTTGGCACATTTGACAATTCGGAACACTGGTACTTCTGTGTATTAACCTATGACCTATTTCTACTGAAATTTTTTTAGTGTGGTTTGGAATGGTGATCTCAAAAATCGATTTCAAAAATTTGTTCATGGCTCCGTTTTAGATTTTTTTTTCATTTTTTTTGTAGGTGCTCTTACGTTTTAAGCCATACCCCCCTTTTTTATTGGAAGAGAGAGAAAAAAAAAATTTAAAAGGGTTTAAAAAAACTTTTGGGGTATTTTAAAAGAATTTTCAATTGTTCATAAAATTGGTTATAATAATGCGATTTAAGTCAAATATGCGCCGTTTTGTTCGATGACGAGTTCCCAACGAGATGCCAACTTCATAATGCCCCTCTTATAGAAGCTCGCTTCCCTATTGGCAAAAAACTCGGAGAGCCAATTTTCACAGGACTCTCTGGGGGCAAACTTCCATCTACCAAGCTCGTTCGCCATGGACAGAAATAGGTGGTAATCACTTGGTGCGAGATCCGGACTATACGGTGGATGCAAAACACCCTCCCATCCCGAGCTCCCGGAGCTTCTGGCGCGTCACCAAAGATGTGTGTGGCCTGGCGTTGTCCTGATGGAAGACAATTCGGCCTCTGTTGATCAAAGATGGCCTCTTCTGCATGAGTGCTGCATTCAAGCGGTCCAGTTGTTGGCAGTACAGGTCGAATTGAGCGTTTGGCCATAGGGGAGCAGCTCATAGTGGATGATTCCCTGCCAATCCCACCAAACACACAGAAGAACCTTCCTGGCCGTCAATCCAGGCTTGGCCACCGTCTGGGCAGCTTCACCGCTTTTCGACCACGACCGTTTGCGCTTCCGTTGTCGTAAGTGACCCACTTTTCATCGCCAGTCACCATCCGCTTCAAAAACGGGTCGATTTTGTTGCGATTCAGAAGCGATTCGCATGCATCCATACGGGCAAAAATGTTTTTTTGCGTCAAGTCGTGTGGCATCCATACATCGAGCTTCTTTTTGAATCCAAGCTTCTTCAAATGGTTTATAACGGTTTGATGACTCATGCCCAGCTCTTGGCCGATGCTACGGCTGCTACTATGCCGGTCTCTTTCGATCAATTCAGCGATTTTATCGCAATTTTCGACGACAGGCCTTCCGGACCGTGGCGCATCTTCGATCACCTCTGCACCAGAACGAAAACGTTGAAACCATCGTTGTGCGGTGGAAATGGAAACTGTATCGGGTCCATAAACTGCACAAATTTTATTGGCAGCATGAGATGCATTTTTGCCTTTATCGTAGTAGTACTGTAAAATATGCCGTATTTTCTCTTTATTTTGCTCCATGTTTGCGACGCTATAACTCACGAACGACTAAAAACAAACAACAATAAATCAAACACGTGTTAGCGCGTGAAAAGAGCTTTCCCAAAAGCTCTAGCGTGAACCGATGCGACCAATACAACTAGAACTACGCGCTTGCAAGACAAGACTTGCGGAAATAAATCGAAAGGCAATTGAACTGCGTAATCGCGTGAAACATTGTTTTTAAATCGGGTTATTAGTTTGAATACAATAACGAAAAATATTTAAAAAATAAAATCGATTTTTTGCTCGAAAATTCGAGTAATTTCATATTTGAACGCCTGGAAAAAATATAAAAAAATCCAACAAAACTATTATTAGTTTTTCTACTAATGAATCGCACTTCTACGAAGAAAACCAGATAACGATTATCAAAATCTAAAGTCGGAAAATTCATGAAAAACTGTTGTATGAAACTTTTTTGTTTATTATCCGATCAGATTCAAACTCATCTTTAAAGATCTTTATGAAAATTCAACAATAACCGTGTTTCAATTTTCCGGAAAATCCCACCCGGAAAAGTGTCGGAAAAGTCTGTATGGTAAAAATTTATTTTTCATCCGATTGACTTGAAACTTTGTTTGCAAGCATAGTACGCAAAATATTCGACACGTGTTTTCCCAGTTTTGCAAAACTCCCTAACGTGAAAAATGGCCAGAAAATTCTGAATGAGAAAAACTATTTTTCACCTGACAGACTTGAATCTCGGTTTGTAAGAATAGTAAATGAAATAAATTGAGATGTGATTTTTCGATGTTAGAAAATTTGACCCAACGGCCGGAAAATTCCTGGAAAACTTTGCATGAAAAAAACTATTTTTCACCTGATTGACTTGAAACTCGGTTTGTAGGGATGAAATACTAAATAATTAGTGATTGCATTTTCCGATTGCATACTGGGAAGTGGGAGGTGGGTGGAAAGTGGGCGGGAACTGGTGGTTAGTGGATGGGAAGGGTATGCGGAGTGGGTGAGAGGTGGATTATGTCTGGGCGGGAATTGAGTGATAAGTGGGTGGGATGTAGGCGGGAAGCAGGTGGAAAGTAGGTGAAAAGTAGGTGGGAAACGGGTGGAAGTTGAGTAGGAAGTGAAGAAGATGTGGGCGGGAAACGGGCGGGAAGTGAGAGGGATGTGGAAGTGATGTGAAGGGGAAGTTTGTGGGATGTGGGCGGGAAGTGGGAGGGATGTGGGTGGGAAACAGGTGGAAGTTGTGTAAGAAGTGAATGGGGATGGGGGTGGTAAGAACGCAGCAGCAAAGTTGTAACGGTGAAAAAGCAAAGTAGTAAAACGTTGACTTCAAGCCTATGAACGTATGATTCGATTTCTGGGCTCTACAGAGGAAACAAATTTAGAGAACATTTTTTAAATTTTTTAAATATTTGACTCTCAAGATTGACTTCAAACTGATTCTGATATTGGTTCTATACTGTTAAAGGCGCAGCGAAGCGCGACGGGCTTTTTGCTAGTAATTTTTATGTTTTCGACATATTTAACATATTTTTGCATAAAAATATGCATATTTCTGATATGTCGTTTTTATTCGATTCGCAATTTAATTTTAAAATTTGGGGTGTTTCCGTGCAGAAATGACGAAAACCATCAAATACGGGGTCTAGTAATAAGTGAGAATGGATCTCACATAAAATGCAACCATACAGTTATGTGATATAGAGACGAGTCACTGACGCCCTAAGGAACTGGACGTGTAGCAGGACCAAGAACGAAAATATCTGAACCAATGGGAGACTTCACAAGCATATTTCAAGCTAAAGTATGAGACATCTCCCGTTGTGCAGACTGTACCACAATAGAGATATAGCCATCCTCTCCGATAGCCAAGCAGCACTTAAAGCGCTCAGCTAGTCTTAGAGACAAAGAACAAATTGGACCAATTAGGCAGCAAGAACAACCTGAGCCTACGATGGATACCAGGACACAACAACATACCCGAAAACGAATTGGCCGACGAACTGGCACGCAAGGGTGCAGCCGCCGCATTGGTAGGACCAGAGCCCTACTGCGGTATAGGCTTCTAAGAAAGAAAGAGAATATGCTTGGAAAAGCCTACTGGGTAAACACCAGAGGGATGAGACAAACTAAAGCATTAATAGTGAACCACGACCTCTAAAGGTTCCAAAAGTTAATCCAACAAATCCACGGGTCACTGCAGACTGCGGAGCCACATCTACAAATTGGGAATAACAAACACCCAACTTTGCAGATACTTTGAAGAGAAGGAGGAGTCCTCTGAACATATATCAGCAAACTGTGATGCCCTAACGAGACGCAGACTCTGCAGTTGTGGGAATCACATTCTACACCCAAGCAATATCAGTAACTTAGAACCCACAAAAGTCCTGGCTTTTGTAAAGGAAATAGGGCAGCTGGGATAGTTGTAAACTCTGTAGGGGGCACAATAGACAAAAATTGGTAACGGAGCACCACTTCCCCAACAACAAATAATATGTACACAAGAAGAATAACTTAAATCCTTAACCGCCAACGATTAGAAGGCCTATGCCAGCAGGACTACGAGTAATTGGATATGTTTATGGCGCTGGATGAGGACACAAAGGCGATGTATGGTTATGATGTTTCAAAAAATGTTTGATACATGAAAGACGAAAGAAAGGCCTGTTAGTATTGAAGAATAAGTTGGAAAACAAATAAAATACGAATTTAATAAAAATTTTGTGCAGAAAAGGGGAATTCATTTCAACTTTAAAGGTCAAGGCAAAAAATCATTGTATATTGTGAAACACCAAGAGTAACTGATACATGGATACGCCCACACAATTAACCAAACAGTTTTCTGTTCAGAATCGAATTGAATTGAAGTTTTACCCTGCGAATGACGCGATAATTCCAATTTATAGGAGGCTTCCCCCAAGAAAACAGCGCGAAAATGTAACTGTGTCTCTCTCTAACACACAGTGAAGCATGAATTCGGCAAGCATTCGCTATAAATTGGCGAGTATGTTCGTGCCCCATGGGATACTCTGGCTTAAAGTCACTTACCGATTTTTCTCAGCTAATTCGGGCAACACCTCCGCCTTGGTGCGTCTAATCATATATTTTGCCTTCAATATCACTTTCAGTTCATCCAAATTTGATTGTCCCTGTGCATCCCAACCAAATTGCGATTGTTTGCCATCACAATAGCGGGTAGCTGGAATATAACATAAACACATTACACCTACAATCCTTCCATATTATTCCAATTTACTTACTAAATTCTATAAAACTCATAAATTTACTATCGATTAGCTGGAGTTGTGTAAATAGCTCTAAGGGACGGGAGAGGGCAGGTGTGCCCGATAGCAGAACCACACGTTTGGCCTGATCCGTAAGCCTCTTTGCCACTGTGGTGCACTTGGCTTTGCCACTTTTCAGTGTATGCGATTCATCAAAGATAATACAACCAAATTTACGCTGCAACAGCTTATCCACATGACGTTCCATCATGTTATAGCTGGTGATCAAGACCCTAGCCTCACCCACATATTGCTGATTGTTGTTCAAAACTTGTACAAAATGCAGTGGAATGGAGGGCAATAGCTCAGCCAATTGTCTAGCCCAGGTATCCCGTGTGGTGGCTGTGGTGCAAATGAGCAGAGGCCAATCGTCTTTGTAGTAGTCTGCCACAGCAAGAGCCTGATATGTTTTGCCCAGGCCCATTTCATCACAGATCATTATGCGTCCCTGCTGGCCTATGGCAAAGCTAGTTAAGAAAAGATGGGATATAAGAAAATATGTTTATGGTATAATTAAACTACTCACCATACTCCCTCTTGCTGGAAGGGCATCAGCTTGTCCGCTAGAGTGGGCTCTATGCTGGCTAGAACACTTCGTTCCAAAGCTTTAACCGGCTGCTGACACAAATCTATGACTTTCTTTGGTATGTTTCCAATAAGCACATGTGGCTTAAGATCAGCCACATGTTGCTGCAGCAACTGATAGTCTTTAAGGGCAAAATTCCATATGCGAGTGTTGCTATCATAGGATTTACTGGGTATATTCTTGAACACGGCTATGAGTTTCTCATGATAGCCGGAAGTGTGAACAGCAAAACGTTGTGGACCAATCATGTAGACACGACAGGTAATGGCTTGCACAAATACCGCAGCCAGAGGTGGCTTCTCTTTCTCTGGGCTAAGGGACAAAGTGGGTCGGTGGTAGGGATGAGCGGCTGCACGACCCAATTCCCGCGCAGATGTCTGTTTAATGGCTTTCAAAGCATTCAGGAAGGAGGAGCTTTTATTGTTGTTGGCTAAACTGGGACCGGGAGTGGGTTTGGCCTTGTCCACAGCTGCTGGCGGAGATCTATAAAATTTGGCTGCATCCAACTTTGACGAACCACCACCACTTGTTGCTGCATTTGCCAGTTGGGCTTTTTTGGCCTGGAGTTTGGCCAAAGCATTACGTTTCTTTTCTGCTATCTCAGCAGCACTGCAGGCTGACATTTCTTTAATTAATTTTATTTTTTAAAAGCAAAGTATTTTTTAATATCGATAAATGGCGCGAGCATTCACATCGAAATGTTGTTGCATTTGCAATTAGAGATGAGCGTGTGTTTGAGTTTGTAATCACAGTGACAGCTGTGACTGTTGCTCACATATA